>JBCEWE010000036.1:230000-279330 GCA_039877035.1 Silurus lanzhouensis
AAATCACGTAACATTTTGTCTTTTTTTTTTTCCTGTTTATTATTGTACAGGTGTTTTTTTGGTTTTGTTTTTTAAGTCAAAACACACACACACACACAAACACAAAGGTCACGGTTTTCAATTCTCTTACATGAACTTTTTAAATGTTCTTATTTAGATTTTTTTTTTTTTTTTTTTTTTTTTGTATTTGAACATTTTCTTTTAATCCTGAAGACACTTTTTGATTGTGTTTCATAAAGAGACATCTTGGCCTCCTAAGGTGCAATCCTGCCTCTGTCCAAATCCTAAGCGACTGTCCTGATTCCAAAGGCTTTACAAACGTGCTTTAGCCTTTCCCTGGATGTGGAGCAGCATTACAAAGACTGAGCTGTTGGCTAGCACCACATGCTAAAGGTGTTTAGCCTGGACTAGAAATAATGCTTCCCACAAATAAGGACTGGTAAAGCAAATAAACAAACAAAAAACTTAAGGACGGTCCAACAATATAACTGTACATAAATGTTGCAACTGCACAGCAGCCAAAAAGAAACAAAAAAGAAAAAAAAAAAACTTTTTACAGATCGATAGCGTGAAGCAAAAAGAGGACACCTTCTAAAGGTTGAAAATTAGGATTGTTTCTTCTGGATATCAAAGGGATCATCACACGGCGCAATCATATTCTTCACAATATGTACTCTACGCCTGGGTAACAGGAAATGCACCCTGAGGTTTTAATAAAAAAGAAGCCCCTATGGCTAAAACTTTAAATAAACTAAACCAAAAATGTTATTGATGTTTTATATATAGAGAGTAGTCTCATTAGTTTTTGTTACTGTAATGTTCGAGGTCTCAGCTGTACCGTATTACGGTAAAATAACATGGTTTTGGAACTTTTTTTATTTCGTCACAGACCTGTTGTCATAGTTGAAATGACGTTTATTGTAGATGGTATTTGAACAACTTCTTCTGGAAATAGTTCATCAAGTATGTTTGTTGCTCATTGTTGTGATACATTAAAAACTGTATCTGCAAACCATTTCCGGGTGTCCTTTAAAAAAAAAGTGTACAAATAAATGTCTCTCTTTGTGATAGGACACAATCCGTATGAACGCGGCGTGACGTGTACGTCTGATCCGCAGAGATTAGGATTTATTATTGGATTATTCGCTTTCTACAGCAGTACAGAAACACATGGTGTTTTATGGTGTTTGAGAGTCACGTGCATGTTGCTTTTGTTTCTATGCAACAAACTGGGCAGTGCAACGCCATGAGGATTTCCTTCAACCAAACAAATCTATAAATGTCCAGATGTTCCACTTTATTTCCGCAAAAAATGTCCTCCCTTAGCGCAGAACTTTCTTCCAGACATTCACTGATCAATTTGAGTGTTTTGGACTTTTACACAGGTTTTTTTTTTTGCATAGAAACAAAAGGGAACCTAAATGTTTCTAAACAAAAAAACATAGAAGACTCGTTGTTTCCAAACGTTTTTTTTTTTCACAGACACCGAACGTGAGAACGGGGGACGTACAAGGCGAAGATGTTGCTAATGCTGGGTTTTCACTGTCACTAAAAAGAACTCGTCAACCCATGCCATGATGCGCAAAATGTTTTTTATATACGTATATAT
Organism: Silurus lanzhouensis; assembly: GCA_039877035.1. NCBI lineage: Eukaryota > Metazoa > Chordata > Actinopteri > Siluriformes > Siluridae > Silurus > Silurus lanzhouensis. The sequence continues at coordinate 231,610 of JBCEWE010000036.1, forward strand.
TTTTTTTTAATTTGCCAAAGATTTCGCTTTCATCATTTCACCCGTTTTTAATTTCACATTCGATCCTCTTTTAGCGGTTATTAAATTGTAATCTGGATTTATCGCGATCATCCACATGCTGCGGATTATCCTGAAGTGCATCAGATACAGATATGAAGTGAACTGGAATATTATTGAACTCTGCCTCCAGTGATTTTTATATATATATATATACAGTACAGACCAAAAGTTTGGACACACCTGCTCATTCAAAGAGTGACTATGAAAATTGTAGATTCACACTGAAGGCATCAAAACTATGAATTAACACATGTGGAATTATATATGGAATTATATACATAACAAAAAAGTGAACTGAAAATATGTCATATTGTAGGTTCTTCAAAGTAGGCATCAAGAGAATGCCAAGAGTGTGCAAAGCAGTAATCAAAGCAAAAGGTGGCGACTTTGAAGAACCTACAATATGACATATTTCAGTTCACTTTTTTGTTATGTATATAATTCCATATATAATTCCACATGTGTTCATTCATAGTTTTGATGCCTTCAGTGTGAATCTACAATTTTCATAGTCATGAAAATAAAGAAAACTCTTTGAATGAGAAGGTGTGTCCAAACTTTTGGTCTGTACTGTATATATAATATATAAAATCTAGATTATGATTGGTCAGAAGGTGTGGATTAATTTTTCTACAGCAGCAGCCCTGACAATAGCGAAGTTTGATACTAGGCAGTTATTTAATTATATATATATATATATATATATATATATATATATATATATATATATATATATATATATATATATATATATATATATATATATACACATACATACATAAAAAGTATATAATGCTCGTCCTGATGCATTATGGTTTCTATAGTAACAGTTTATTCAAATCTTTACTATGCACTTGTAATCGTTGACATGCAGAAGTTTTCTCCAAGCAGACGCTTATTTATAACACTTATGTAAGGAGTCTCCAGAGTGATGTTTTTTGGAACAGTGGGAATGAAAGTCTTCAGAAAGCGAGAGGAGAGGGCGAGAGCTTCTCGCCCTGTAGCTGTGGATATTTTGTTCTATTGCAAACAAGGGGGAAAAATATATACATTTACAGCTGCTATAACGTAAGTGAGAACGAGGACTGAACTGTTTCACCAGCATAAAGGCAGCTATGAGCAGATAAAAACAGAGAAAGAAAGGACACTTTTCTCTTTCATTACACCACTCAGGTGTTTAGTTTCATGTAACAGCGCTGCTGTAACAGTGTTTTTATTCCTCACTCGTGTTTTACGAGGTTTCAATGATTTCATTTTGGAACTACAGCAGGAAAATAGTCATTAATATATAAACAAAACAAAAAATGAAAAAACAAAAACATGGAGTCGTATCTATTCCCGAGACGGAAAAATGCATTCCACACGTGCGTTAAATCATTCTCCTGCCTCCTTTTCTCACCGCGCTGCTCTTTTCCTGATTTCAGGACAATTTAATGTTGTTACACCTCTGTTATTTTTCCCACAGGTCAGGCTACATTTCCCCTGTTCGGTGCAAAATTCCTCAGTATTCTGTGACTAGATCGGATTTGACCTTTTGTGAGAACAATAGCAAGAGGCATTCGGGTTCTGTCTCTCTCTCTCTCTCTTTTTCTCTCTCTCTCTCTTTTTTTCCCGATGATGTGAAAACGTCCTTCCTGTCCTTCCGCACTCGTTTGCTGACATTTTATACCCAGCGTCTCATCCTGCTCTGTCCGTATGCATCCTGTGCAGAAGTCGCATGATTGTTCTGTTGTGAGAAAAAGAGCAGCTGAAAGTTCATTCCCAGCACAGCACTAAAGAGGCTGTGTGTCTGAGCGGAGAGAACTGTTTGGACATCTGTGATTAGACACTCACTCAGAACCTCAGTGAGGAGAGGGTTTTATCAGAGAGCTGCAGATGATGAGGTTGAGTTTCAGGGCAGATGGAAGGTGAAGAGAATTATTCTGTAGTTTGTGTTTTACTGATATTTTTATAGTTCAGGCAAATGAGGCAACAATCTCTGAAAAACTATTTTTGAAATAAATAATAAAATATATATATATATATATATATATATATATATATATATATATATAAATGCTTTTTAAATATCTTACATTAATCCATTCATTATTAATAATATCACTCCCATGGACTATTTCTAGAATTACATCTATATTTATAATATATAAACAAAATGAATTATTATACATTATCGGCAGAAGTGTGTGGACTCAAAAGATAAGACTGGTATGAGCTTTTTGAACTTCCCATTCTACATGACTTTTCCAGCCAGATGTGGTTCTTTAATTGCACAGATGTGGCACACAATTGTACAGGATGTCTTTGGATGCAGTAGTTTTACTTTCCATTGAACTATGAGACCCAAAAACCTGTTCCAGCATGAGAAAGCTCCAAACCAGCTCCGTGAAGATATGCTGGGTTGGATTGGAAGATCTCCTGCTGTAGAGCTGCTACAGGCCTCCTCACCTCACCTACATCACTACCTGACTTTGTACTGACTCTGTACTTTGTACCCTTGTAGCTGAATGAATCTCAAAAGCAAATCTCCACAAAATCTAACCAAACATCTGTCCAGAGAATTGGAGCTTATTATAGGAGCAAAATGGGAACTAAATGTGGAATGAGATGTTCAAAATCGCACAAATCTTATGCTCAGGTTTATTGTATTTCTGCTGGAAAATGTAATTTAGCCAGTTTTTTTAAAGAAAAGGTATCTTATGGAAAAAAATGTGGATCCGGACATGTGGTGAGCGTAGACACATGCCGATGTTCGACGTCCGATGTTAATCATGCGTAGTGTGTTCTTCTTCAAACGAATCCATCAATAAAGCAGTTTGTGCTGAGAAACAGATAATTAGCTTGTGCATATTGAACGTTCATTATTACAGCCTTATGACGGCACCCGTTTCCTCGCATACAGACCTCCAGCTCTGCCTCATCGACCTCCATCCTAACGATGTTGATTCTTTATTTGTATACATTTTTTTTTTTTAAGCCAGATCCGGGAGTAGTGAACAAAATGAAAAGTTATTGCGTTGGATATTTCTTTTTCTTTCTTTTTTTTTCCCCGTTGAATTCCCATGTGTCGAATACTAATTCTTGCATTTAGCTCCCAGAACCTGGGCCTTTCATTTACACAGATCCCGCTGTAATTAAATTCCGCACATGGGAATGTATCATTCCTGCTTAATCCCTCATTCACTGGGCCAAACTTTGTATTATCCCGAGAAAATCCATCAGCTCTAGGGTATGGCAGAGAGAAATAATAAAATAACCACAAAAAAAAAAACAACAACCCACATGCACATTTTATCTCTGGCCTATCGTGACTCTGTGAGATGCCACATGCTGTCAGTCAGCACTTACACTCTTTACTACAACAATCAGAAACAGGGCGAGTGGAAGAGTGAAAAGGAGCAAATGAAGGTGCAATCAGTCACTAATGCATCCTTTAACATCTTCACGCTCTCATCTCGCCCAGTAGTGCCATAATAATAATAATGATAATGATAATAATAATAATAATAATGACAATAATAATAATAATAATAATAATGATAATAATAATAATAATAATGATGATAATAATAATAATAATAATGATAATAATAATAATAATAATAATAATAATAATAATAATAATAATAATAATAATAATGATAATAATAATAATAATGATAATAATAATAATAATAATAATAATAATAATAATATAATAAAACATTCTGCAGCCTCGTAATAGTTTCCTCCCACCTGCGAAATTGCATTTTACAACTTGCACCTGATTTCGGCAACTTTTTAATCTTCTTCCTTCGTGTTTCCAAACCACTTTGTCCTGAGAGCTATTTTCGATTACAGTCCCGGATTCATAAACCTGCGTCGCTCCCAACACCTGTGTTTCATTTAGCACAATGCACCTGAGCGCAAAATAACTACTCATAATTTATGACTGTGTCTATTTAGAACGCTTTATTTATTTATTTATTTATTTATTTATTTATTTATTTATTTATTTATCTGTTTGTCTATTTGTTAACATATTTGCACTATATATCATTATACACTATATCGCAAAATCGTCTTTAAATCCGCTCTAATGAAATGTTGCATTCACTTGAAAACTCAAAACTTGTTCCACATGGCATGAGCTCCTTGAAGATCTGGTTTACGTGCTTTGGAGAGGAAGATCTTGAGTGGCCTGCTATAGAGCTCTGATCTCATCCCTTCTGAACACCTTTGGGATGAATGTGAACGCTGACTGCACCCCAGGTCTCCTCACCTACATCAGTACCTGACTTTCATAATACACTTGTGGCTGATGAACACAAATATCCATAAGCACACGCCAAAATCAAGTGGAACATCTTCCCAGAAGAGTGGAGGGGAATATAAGAGAAAATTGGCACAAAATGTGGAATGTGATGCTCAAAAATCTCATACCGTACTTAAAAACCATGACCCAATATTTTTGGCAATATATTGTATATTATATCAATGTGTAATTTTAACAGAAAACACTGGGACGCCTGACTTTTCCAGCAGTGTGTGCTTTTTTTTCTCAAAGTCAAAAGCACACAGTCATATCAGACAAAAAGTCAGCTCCATGAACTTGGGTTGGAGTGGAAGATCTCCTGCTATAGAGCTCCAACCCTGTTAAACACCATAAATAGGGATGAATGTGAGCGCTGACTTCACCCCAGGAACCTCCTCACCTCACCTACATTAGTGTCTGACTTCACTAACGCCCTTATAGCTGAATGAATCTTCACTGGAACCCTCTAAAATCTGGTGGAGCATCTTCCCGGAAGAGTGGAGGAGGCTGAAGGTGGAACGAGACGTTCAGAAAGCACGTCCCAATCTGATTCTCGGCCGTACACAAACTTTTGTAGAGTAACGATAATCGTAATCATCTCCTGCTCTGGAAACGTATCGACCTGTTATAAATGCATTCTCCTGACAGGTTTCAGAAAAAAACAAAATAATAATAAAAATAATAATAAACACGCTTCAGGGAGAAATGATTCTTGGCACGTACGAGAGGACGAGTGAGGAGTAAAGGAGAGCAGATCAAGATTTACGTACGATACCTGAGAAATGATTGTGTTTTGAATGAGACTTGCGCATAATATTGCCAATATTCACCACAGACCACACTGTCAACAAAGCTGCGAGACTGTGTGTGTGTGTGTGTGTGTGTGTGTGTGAAATGAAAGCTGCAGATAAGGAGGGAGGGAGGGAGGGAAGAAAAATCCACCCAAGCGACATGGAGGAAACACGCCGAGGGAACAAAGGAAGCTGTTTTTCTTCCTACTGGGACTTTTCCAGGCAGATTGCTCGGTTTGTGTTTTCCGCATCCCAAATGATTCAGGATGAGAGAGCTGAGAAGATGCTGTTGCTCAAGACAGATAGATACGCTTCTATCCTTCCATGGCTCACACAGAAATGCCTCTCACCTCTTATTTATTTATTTATTTATTAAATTTTTTTTTTACACCGAGGCCATGCATCGCAATACAAACAAACAGCGCAGCCTCCGAACGCCTGCAGCGTCAGCTACATTTAGGCAGCACTTTGTTTCGTAGATTCGAAATCGCATTTCTCCGCTTCGCGTCCCCACGTGCGGATCGGTTTTTTTCTTTGTATTTATTTTGGTAATGCAGCATCTGCATGCAGCTCAGGTTAGCCAGCTAACATCCGATTTACTTTTGCGGAGGACAGAAGAGTTTATTTTTCCAGACACGCACTTTCTTCTTTCTTTTCAGAATATATAAAGGTGAGAAATCCGTGCATTATTGTGCACGTACGCGAATTACCCGATATTGCATTTAATATATAGGAAGCAATTTAGCGACGGGGATGAAATCCTCGGCTTTGGTGAAGACGCCTCGCTATGTGCGTTCGATGTAAAGAGGTTTTTTATTTTTTATTATTGAATCGGATTTTATTGTTTTCAAGGTGAAAACAACAACCGCAACAACCGCAACAACCCCCTCCACCACCTCCACCACCTCCACCATCCCCATTAACGTAACATCATTTCAGTCTTTTCCAGAAATGGATTTCTAAAAAACTAAAACAAAAAAAACCAGGAAGGAAACAAAAATGACAAAATCTACAAAGCAATTTTTTATATCAATGTATTCAACATTATCTTTCACAAATATTATGCCAAAGCCAAAAGTTTGTGCACCCCATGGGTAAAACGTAGGGTGTCTTTTCTATGCGTTTATTTCTAAAAGTAAGTTAATAATAACTGCTAAAATGGGGGTGGGTTTCAAAACAAAATGATACCATACAGAGAGCTGAGACGTTTTTTTTTGTGTGTTTGATCTAGATCTTTTAAAGCAATCATCTACCTCTACTGCACAAGAAAAATAACCTTGAAGTGCTGTTTCTTAGTTTTGCAACTTATTTGAACTCTTATTACCTTTATGTATTTATTTGATATTGTCCTGTTTTGTTAATATTTTTAGCACCTATCAATAGCAATCAGTGAATCAATTTTAGCTTATAATTATAATCAATTTCATGCTTACAGATAGTGGAGTTAGATATTTATATAAACTCAGTCGAAATCTCCGCTATAACTGCTGTGGAATTTATTTTCCGTTGAAAGAAATAATATTTTTGTCATGTTCATGTTTATTAATGAACATTATTTATGGACAGAACATTTTTGCTTGGTTGTTGCTCCTGTCCTCGAGCTCACTTGAGAGATAAATGCTATAAAATCTACTTGGTCTTTATCGTTTGCTAATTGTGTTACCTGAGGAGAATTTTTTTTTTTTTAACTGTTTCACCTTGCGGTATGGGAAATTCTCAGTTCAACTCAGACGTAAACTCGAAATCAGTTTCTTGAATTGCGACACCACTACAAAACGGCCGGATTTTGACACAGCGCACTATATGGGAGCTCGAAACCGGTTTCCTGCATTTTATTGGGACCCTGAAAATGAACGAATAAATGACATTTTATTATTGATTATTAAAAAACCCAGGTTTTGTTTCTGTTGCTCTTCTCCTTCACGTCACGCGGCCTTACACGCTGCCTAAATCTTGTGTTTTTTAGCGACACTCGAGCGCATTCGGAAAAATAAGACTCCAGACAATGCAGTGTTAATTGTTTCTAGGTCTCTAAACAGAGCCGCACCAACAGCAGTAAACATGTCAGCTTTTATATCTGCGCTCTGTTCAGCGTCCGATCGGATTTTTACAAGCGCTCAAGCGTATGGGAAATAAAACTGGAGGTGGACGGAGGCTTCGCTTTAACCCGAGTGTCCTGTAAAAAAAAAAACAACAACAACTGAGGGATGACACACAGGAACGTCAGAGTGTGTGGGGATATTTTTATATCTTTCAGATAGGATATGTGTGTATGTGTCGGGTTAGACGTTGTGGGGACCTTCAGTCTTTGACCCCAAAAAAATCTATAAAAAAACCCTAAAAGATCGACAATCATTTTATTGTGATAGCTGATGTTAAGATGTGGGATATTTACTTCCTGGCAAAGTGTGTGTGTGTGTGTGTGTGTGTGTGTGTGTGTGTGTGTGTGTGTGTGTGTGTGTGTGTGTGTGTGTGATGATCTAGTGTCATCTCAGTCTTCGCAGTCTCATTGTCTTTAATAACTCTCTTCCCATTTTATAGCCACACGTGTGTGTAAATTGTAATTAATTTCAATTAAATTTTATTTGTAGAGCACTTTCAACAATGCACTTTGTCTCAAAGCAGAGATTAAAGCGTTAAAAAGTTGTATAAAAAGTGTATAAGTTCAGTGACTATAAGTAACTTCATTGATCTTTAGGCTGTTTTGATGGAACCACCATCACCCAGTGTGGCCACTAACTGAAGATTAAAAATCCAGAGGTTGGGCTACGAGATGTAACATCCCTCAAGAAAAGGGTCCTCACTACACCCTGTATAGTACTCTTACAAAACAGTTCCAATAATTGTGCACTTTTTGTGTACAGCTTTTTCCTACAAAGTATTTTTCCTACTTTAACATCTAATGTTTTTCAACTACCAGTAAAAAAATACAGATATATATATATATATTTGTGTTGTTTTTTTTTTTTATGAGGCTTTACAAAATAAATACGCAGACGCGTCTCATAACCATACAGATGCGCACATCTGCAGGTGATAGTTCTATAAAAATGTATGTATTTATTCATGGGAACGGTGTAGAACAAGCAAAGCTCTGGTGTTCGGAGGAGGAACGGAGCCGAGGTTCGGTCTCGTCTTATCTAAAGCAGCGGAAGCTTTTCTGATTTCCTGCTGAATATTTATGCAGAGTTGCACTCACGTGCACACACACACACACACACACACACACACACACACACACACACACACACACCATTTTTAAACGATGAGCAGGTCAGCATAGAAAAATATTCACAATCAAAAAGGCCCATGTTTGGAAATCAGGATTGTGTGTGTGTGTGTGTGTGTGTGTGTGTGTGTGTGTGTGTGTGTGTGTGTGTGTGTGTGTGTGTGTGGAAGGGATCTGAGAAATGGTGTCCTGATTTTGCTTCCAGCTTGCAGCATTTATTTATGCGTGCTGTTAATGTACATATCAGTGAAGGGTTCAGGTGTGAGACTCAGAACCACATGATTTCTCAGAGACAGAAAATAATATATGAAATGACCGATATTGGAGGTGTTTACGTTTTCGAGGAACATTAAAGACAAAAACAACCAAAGCACTTCTCATGCCTGAGGAAGCTCCTACCATACTCACATTTGGCTGAATAACATTTTGTATCAGTTGTCAATTGATTTGTCCTCGTTGTAACCTCCACTCTTCTGGGTAGATGTTCCACTAGATTTTGTCGAAATTAATTAATTCAGGGGTGTTAATATGATGTAGCACTGATGTAGGTGAGAAGGTGAGGAGGTCTGGGGTGCAGTCAGCATGAAGAACCCATCCTTAATGTGTTCAATAGGTTTGGAGCTCTATAGAAGGAGATCTTTCACTTCAACCCATGTAAATCATATTTTCTTGGAGCTGGGTTTGTACGCAAGGGTACTGTCATGCTGGAACAGGTTTGAGTCTCCTAGTTCAAGTGAAGGCAAAGCTTAAGGCTACACAATGCATCTGAATACAACCTATACACCTTTAATGTTGGAGCATAATGAACATCTCAGCCCTCATCCCCAAGAGACTTTATCCCAATCAGGGGCATTTCAAATGACTATATATATAAATCATAAAAAATAAAGGAGAGACAATACAATTAATAATAAAATGTTCAAGATTGGTGTACATACAAAGACAAATAGTCACGTTATATACAGTAAACATCATTAAATCCCATTAGTTCTTACACTATTAATAAGCTTCAGTGTCGATTTGTGGGCGGGGCTAAAAAGCCAGAGCACTGACATCAATGCAGTTTTTTTGTTATTAGTGTTAATATAAAACAAAAAAAAAAGACTGAAAATATTAAAATATTACTTATTACATGTATATTTTTTGGAATTTAAAAGACGTCGGGTTTTTTCTGATCTCCAATCGGAGACCGGAGGTCGTTAGCGCTCGGTCATAACGAGGTCTCTGAGCTTAATTGGAGCGGACGCTTTCTCTCGGCGGCGCAGGAAATAGCCGCATAAATATAAATATATACATAAGAACTGTGATTTTTGAAATGTTTCGCAAATAAAAGTAAAAATGGAGCGTAAAAGCGAATAAGGGATAAGTTGAAGAGAAAAGGTGAAAAGCTCGGAGGACTGCTGTGTGTTTGTGCTGCCGCTCCTCTGCGCTGAGCTCCTGTCAGGTGAGCGCTAATGCACCTGCTAATGAGCTCGTTTAGCGCTTTAATGAGGACACAAACAGAACAGTTTACTGCAACAAACCGAATTAAATGAGTGAATAAACTGTATTTCTCTCTCTCTCTCTCTCTCTCTCTCTCTCTCAGATCTATTTATCTGTTTATTGTTTTATGTTTGCTCCTGGACATTTTTTTCATCCGTCTCACTGGTTTGTAAAGCTTTGAATGTAACAGTACAGTGTGTGTGTGTGTGTGTGTGTGTGTGTGTGTGTGTGTGTGTGTGTGTGTGTGTGTGTGTGTGTGTGTAAATGTGACAGTTTGGTGTGTGTGTGTGTGTGTGTGTGTATAAGCGACTACAATGTGTGTTAATGACAGTTGTTTTCTTGTTTGTTGTGATTGTATTAAGTAGTTGTTGTAGTAAATGTTATTTAATTGTTGTGAAATTTTTGCAAAACTATTTAACAAGAAAAGAAACTCTGCAGCTTGTTGTGTTTTTTTTTTAAGCAAAACACTAAAAAGTCGATAGTGCGAGACGTAAAATACGGAAGTGGCAACGATTTTGCAAGTGAGTATTTCCGGGACGGCGCGAGTAGCCACGGTGACACTGCGCTAACTCTGGTTTGTTTTTTATTACCCCTGGCATTGTTGTGTATGTTTTTAAAATGAATAATAATAATAATAATAAAAATAAAACAATAACACTGCACTCAAAGTGCGAGGCGGAGACTAAAGAAACTCGCGGTCCGGCATTTAATACGCTCCTGTGGAAACTCAGATTTTAACTATGTTCCGCACGTAAAAAAGATTGCATTCGGTACACGTGTGCACCAAACAAAAGCCCTCGAGTATTTGACAAAATGGGAAATGTCTGTAAATATATATATGTATGTGTGTGTGTGTGTGTGTGTGTGAGAGTAAAAGGCGTTAAGATTTGTATATTTTCAGAGTAGGATTGACGTCTTACGTATAATTATTTTCCAAATTTTGGATTGTGACTTAAACATTTGTCTTTTAACTTCAGTTCAGGGTTTGCTGTGTTTATTCTCTGACTGTGAGCTAAAGCCCTGCTCTGGATTATGACCACAATAAACCTTGGATAAGCCTTAATAAAGAAGCTCGGCAATTACATCCAGCTGGCTTGTTGGTCTAAAAAAGCAGCCAGAAGATGCTGCATATTTTGTGTTTGATTGCTGTGTGTGTGTGTGTGTGTGTGTGTGTGTGTGTGTCGAAATCAATCGGTCTTTTTCCAACCTTATGACCAGATTGCAGTCTCACACGACATCCATCTGTCTTTTTAAGAGCAAACCCCAAGACGCTTGAATATGACATTTAAGTATATCTGCAGCTCGCAGCCACTCTGCTGTTGCATCATGCATCATTGGCCATGCGTTGACCGGCTGGAGAAATTCGCCGGCTTTCCACGTGACCGCTCCGGTGCAGCGTAGACGCCTGACGTTCACTTATTCTGCTGATCGGTTTATCTATAGGTTGTGTGTTTAGTAAAGTCAAAGCGGGACATGATGGCTGGCTGCCAGTCCCGCGGTGAATACTGACACTTTGTCATGTGAAGGAACTATAACTAACCAGTGCCTTGTGTTGCGTGTGCCTGTGAAGAAAATCCAGTATTGTGTAGCCTCAATCCTGGGAAAATGAGTGAGGCATAATAAACTATACTGCCCATTTTACATCATAACATCTGAATGTACTTCAATTCCCTGCAGCTGTATTCAGAATCGAACGCTGATTGTGGACTGTGTCAGTATTTACTTTAGGAAAGTTCCACATATTCAGAGTCAGGTTGAGCACTTGCTTTAGTGGATTTCTGGAGTTATGCAATTCGCTCGTTTATGGTTAATTCTTCTCATTTCTGCATTTTCATTTCAGCGTTAACTCCTCACTACTCGCCCTTTACTCGCCTCTCAATCAATAAATCGCGTTGTCGAGGCAAAATTAAGTGCACCCCAAACCGATAGCTTCATTTGTGAAAACTTTGTGGCCGTTTCTATCTTTTTATATTTTAATTTTTTTTTATCTTTCCACTTGTTCCCTTTTCTGTCAAGCTAAAGGCATCGAGCGAGAGCGTGAGATGATCTCCATCATTTAAGCAGCGCATCTCTGATCTCTGCGTCTTCTTTGATGCCGCGCTGAAGGTTATCTTGTCAATTTTAATACAGTCTTTCATCAATATCAAAATAAGTTTCAGATTTTTTTTTACACCCCCCTTCTGAAGGCAGGCTTTTCAAAGGTCCGATTACCATTCATGCAGCAACATGAGCGGGCGAGAGCAGATTAATTCTGCGGGGTAAATGAATGAATATTGCTATTAAGGCTCGGCCCGTCTCAAGGACAAAAGTCTGGAGGGAATTAGGCCTTTCCTCTGTGTCGTCTCACCGAGACTCCTCGAAACGCAGTCATAATGACGACCGTCCCTTTTCCCCTTTTCCGTATAACCGCCCTATTTAAATTCATTCGTCTGTCAGGTGAAGCAGGAAATCCTGCGACGGTGGCACTCCGTCATCCTCAGCCTCTTGTTTGTGAAGAGTGTTGCACCTGAAGCGGTAAGGAGGTAAGCGCTGAAGTGCTAAATCGCCAGATGTGCGGCCATCTTGTGGCCTGGGTTTTTTTTTTTTTTTTTTTTTTTTTGATGAAGCACCCAGAGCGCGTAGTGTTCCTGCACTTCACAAACGCTTCGTCGCAGGAAAGATGGTGCAGCGGTGCGGTAGGCTCGGCAGGACGGCCGACTATAAATCACCGATGGGTAAAGGGTTTTTAATGCAGCACTCTGCGCTCGCAACCTCCATTTTCTGTCATGGCACAGTAAAAGATGAGCGCCCCTGAGGGAACTGCAGCCCCCCGACGCTTTAAGCTCTGGGTCACGCCGCTCGCTCCTTTTGAGATGAATGCAGAAATGCATGCAGAGATGCAACACAAACCGCAACATGAGGGACATACAAAAATTCGGGTAGAAAAAAATGTATAAAATATTATCTTGCTTTAATTCCAGTATGTATATGTGTGTGTGTGTGGTGTGTGTGTGTGTGTGTGTGTGTATATACAGTATATTATAAATAAATAAATTAGGGCTGTCAAAATTACCACATTAACGGCACTAATTTTATTAACGCGTGGTTAACGCAGCGCAAATTTCCGTTTTACCATTTTTATTAAATATATAAAAAATTTATAAAAGAAGCAAAATTTAAACCTTCAACGCAAAACACATTTATTCGTGAGGTCGTTTCTTTACTCATATAAAAAAATTTGCTCCACCGAAAAATTATTTTTAATCAGCAAACATTTGTTTTACTGCTGCGCCACGTCTCAAATCAGCACTAAAATCCGGCAATTAAAACCGTCCGTGTGGAAACATAGCAAAAGTTTCGTTCGGTGTCCTGATGTTTTCCGTAATTTAAAACGCCAGAATTACTTTAAAACATTTACAGGAAAAATTTTTCTTCATGCTCACTGTTGATTTTGGTTTTCTCTAATAATAAACATAAATTAGCATAAAAAAAAATCCATATTTGTGCACATGTTGATTAGAAAATTAAAAACTTTAAAAGTATTTATTTAAGGTACAATTAGAGCAGATAGAAATTTGTGTGATCAAGTTGCGATCGTGTTTTAACTCATGACAATCGTGTGATTAATTATTTGAATTGAATTGACAGCCCAAATATATATATATATATTTTTTTTAATAATTTATTTATTTTAAATAAAATGCCTGCTTGGTTAAATATTATATAAAATAATATTATAACATTTTATTTAAATAAAATACAATAAATCAAATTAATGCAAGAAACTTTTATTATATTTATTAAGTAATAAATTAAATTGAATAAATAAAAGTAACTAAATGGGAAAGTTTAATTAAATCGTTTATATTGGTTGGCATTATGTATGTTTTCAAGTTTAATAATAAAAAAAATAAAAAATTGAAAGTGCGAGACGGAGACTAAACAAACTTGCGGTCCACCAATTAGTACGTTCCTGAGGGAACTCAGATTTAAAGAAGCTGAAAATAATTTTTATATATAATTTTATATAATATTTAATATAAAATTTTTCTGTTCTGCTCATAGAAGTGGCTTCAAATCATTTGATAAATAAACGCACTTAACGATTTGAAGAATTAGCATGTGCAATATTTTTAGAATGTGTGTTTTATATATATATATAATGTGTGTATGTGTAAGATTATTAATAATAAACGTGTTAAGGGTGCAGGAACAGGAAATGGTGGCGGTGGGGAGGAGAGGCCTTCGAGCTCGGAGCAGAGAAAGCAATCAGCCGGGGAATATGAAGGGCAGTGACGAGTGCAGTGTCGCCACACGCTAAAGCACAAACCTGTACACTGAGGATCAGAGGATTTACAGGTGCAGCTTTCATGAAGGTTTGTTAATCAGCGCTGCTGGGCTTCGGGTTCGGTGTGTAACGTGCACGTGAGTGATGTGCACGTGTGCGATGTGCACGTGAGCGCTTCTCTTACACAGCTTTCATACTCATAAATAACCTGAGGTCATACTGTATAGATTTATATATTATTAGTAGTAATAATATTAATACATGTTGAATTAAACAATAAGAAGAACATAATCTAATATATGAATATTGATACTGTTATTGATACTATATTTATTATTATTTATTATAAAATAAAAAAAAAGATGATTTTTATAATTATTATGATGTTAGTGATTATTATTTTTAGTGATTTTAATGATAATATTGATTATTATCAAGATAAATTCTTGTTGTTGCAATAATGATGGCACCTGTGCATCGTCTCGTACATTTTTAGATCTCAACCTACACAACTCCACATCTCCTCCCCACCATTTTCTCCACCACAACTCCTACACATCTCTACATCTCAACCTACACACATCCACATCTCCTTCCCATCATCTTCTCCACCACAACTCCTCCACATCATCTCCTACACATCTCCAGCATGGCTTCACATCTCCTCATCAAATGTCCTACACACGTCCTCGACCCTCCGGCCAACACGTCTTCTCCGCCGCTCCACATCATCTCCTGCATATCTACACATCGTTTCCTCATCTCTTACACGTTATACCTCATCTATACATCTCCTGCATGTCTCCACATCACCTTCACATCTCCTCAGGCTTCATGGTCTGAGGGGAGTATTTTGTGCTGACTACGTTTTTTTCGTTCCCGTGTAAATGATGGTAAAACACGTGATGTATGAAACATTTCATGTGCAGGAGAGCAACTGGTTCAGGTTCATCATTTCCTCACACACACAGGCAAATAAATAAATAACATCAGCCCATTTCTGTGCAGCAGAGTTTTTTTTTTTTATATATAAATCAGTTTTCCGTCCTCGTGCAGGGTGAAAAATTTGCAAACGGGACAGATTCTATTTATTTATTTATTTATTTTCCTCCTTCCCGACGTCTCGGGTTAATCTCGCTGCAGACGCGTCTACTTCACCGATTTTCCAGCAGGGAGTTCACAAACAGGCACTCTTTTTCTTACTATGGTTTCCATGGAAACGGTAGATGGGGGGGCGGGGGGGTATGATATTCTCGGAAAGCCGAAGATGTTGTCATTATGTTTAAGTGAACTGCGGGTTTGGGGCTTCATTCTTTCTTCTCCGTCTTTTACAGGCTCGCAACGAGCTGGCGATCCGCCACGACGTATCATCATCAACCTGTATCGCGGTTGCGCTAATTCCGCGCTCCGTGTACGCGCGCCTCGACTCCCAATCATACATATCTTTTAGCACGGATCCACCGTTCCCTCGGGCTGATATCGTTTACGCCGATTCAGAGGAGGCTCAAATCGACCGGCACCGATGTTAGAACCCGAACACGCCGTTATTCCGCGTAATTAGAACGCAATCATACTGCGGCGCCGAAGTTCAGAGGTTTGCGGTTTCTTGCGAGATGGCATGACTGAGAAAAGAAAAAAAAAAAACGCCACATTCCTCCTCGAGTCAGGCTTCAATCGAATGCGGAAAAAAAAAAAAGTTATCAGAACTTTCAAAGCGCTCGGAATCGTCTTAAGTCGCAGGAAATTCAAGAGGACATCTGGAAGGATGTCTGAAGATTATTCGCAATTTTGTGTGCATTACACATCAATGAGAGGGGCAGCTCAGGCGCTGGCTGGGACCCGCCTCACCTCGGGCTCATTACACTGCAGACCGACTCGTAAATCCCCCGTAATTCCCGCGTGCGGGAGACGCCGTTTCACTCAGGTATGACATGTTCTTCCTGCTCGGAGACTGAGAAAGAAAACACAACACACACACACACAGCTGATGCTGCATTTATTTCAGAAGACGCTCATATTAAGACGTTTCCCACGTAATCGGTGCGTTTGTTAGTTTTCCGGTCTTCAGGACAGACGAGTTTCCGGATTCTGGCGAAGGAAGGAGCATTTATAGCTGCTAAAATAATGTACGCAAGATCTTGTTTTGGAAGCCGTTGGGAAGTGGTAGCTCAGTGAGGATGTCTTGAAGTTTACAGCTTTACTTCTGACACTGGAGACTCCTTCCAAAAATCAAGAAACTAAAACGTTCAACAAACTTCTCTGTACAGAAAACACACTTAATATAGACACCTTCTGATATAAATGCAACATCAACAGTGAGAGAGCGCGCGTGTGTGTGTGTGTGTGTGTGTGTGTGTGTGTGTGTGTGTGTGTGCTCCTCACCAGGCTCCGAGCAGGAAGAACATGTCGTACCTGAGCGAACAGCATTTCTACACTCTCGGTTTAGCAAAGAGAAAAAAAAACACGAGCAGGAATTATGGGGGATTCGACACGCTGGTGTGACAAAGAGTTCCGGTTACTAGAATGATGGTGATTATTTTTTAAGTGAATTTTTATCTCGTTTATACAACGAAGCAGCTGAGAGATAGGGGCCTTGCTCAGGGGCCCGACTGTGACAGCTTTTGGATTTTAAATCCAACATATTGACCACTGAGCTACCACTTCCCACCATACAGAACAGAGAGAAAGTGGTCCCTATACAATTGTTCATACACAACTGAACAGTTGAGAGATAGGGGCCTTGTTTAGGGGCCCAACAGCAGCAGGTTTTGATGAAGCTGAGATTTGAACTCACAACCTTTTAACCATAAATCTATCATCATAACCATAGAGCTACCACTTCATGTCACAGAGTTAAGTGGCCATTACACAACTGTATATATATATATATATATATATATATATATGAAAAAAAGGGTCAGGGGCCTTACTCAAGGGCCCAACAGTGTCCATGTTTGGTGATGCGCACCACCTTCTAATCAGAAATCCAGCATATTAACCACTGAGCTACGACTTCCCACTGTGTGGAACGAAGAGAAACGGGTCCCTATACAACTGAGCAATTGAGAGATAGGGGCCTTGCTCAAGGGCCCAACAGTGGCAGCGTTTGTAATTCTAGGATTTAAACTCGTTAACATTTAATTAACGTCCACTGTGTTAACCACTGAGCATCAGGCTTCTTTTTAATTTTCTAAGACGCAGGTGAGGGAAGGAGCGTTTATAGCTGCTATAACGCAAATAAGAACTCGTTTTTGCTGATGTTGCACAATATTCAATTGGATGAGGGCGTTCTTAAAAAAATTTTTAATCAGAACTGCGGGGACATGAAACACCTCTTGATGTTCTCGAAAATAATCGTCACGTTGGTAACTCATGCAGCCCGAAACATTGTTTTTATTCCCACATAATTTTGTTTTTTTTGTTTCTGTGGATATTTTTTTCCAGTCTTGTGTAAATAGTTTTTGGCATTTCGGAGGTGGAAGGTTTTGCCAAGGCGATGTATCGCCTTCAGGGTTTTGTGCTATGTGTAGAATCTCAAACACCGGAGGAAATGGGGAAGAAACGAGCAAGACATCAAACTTTCAGAGATCCTCGCAGGGCGTCTATATTTAGTGCAGGTAAAGTCAAAAATCGGTTCAGCACGGCTACAAAAAGCTAAATGGCATCGCTGCTAGGACCGAAGCAGATCTTCTTTTACTTTTAGCCTCTAAAAGGAATCAGATGAAGAACGTAGGCAGGGATGAACACATTTATTTGTCAGGGTGGTGATCTCATGGGGAACCGCTTTCATTTATTTATATATTTATTTGCTAAAGTTTTCTGCTTCGGGAGCGGTTGAATTTTTTTTCTCTCCCAGTAACCGACATCTTCGTCTCATCATCCACATGAAAACGCTTCAAAGACAAACGGAAGGCAATTGATTTCAAAGACGAAAAAAAAACCTTTAACTGGGGAAAGAACGTTAGCATTAACCGCATGTTCACGCTAGCAAGCGACTGAACGACAGGTCGCTAAACCCCGAGGTGAAGCAGAAAGCATTTAAACGTTGTAAGGCCTCAAACACAGCCGTGGATTATCACCTTCTACCATGGTCACTTATCAGCATTGAGGAGTTCAAGCTGTTATTGATGTTAGCAGAGCGAAACTGACTGCAGAATATAACAAAAAGAAACGCTTTAGTTTTTCATTACGCATTTTATAAACGTCTCGTTGCAGCTACACATCTGCTGCTCCGAATCTCACAAACAAATACAGAATAATTAATTTCCTGTGTTGCGGCTCTACTAACAAGGCGGCTGTAGGAGTTTTTCTTCTCCTTAAATTCATCTTGTGCCTCAAATCCATTTCTGAAATTTCCCCGTATTCACCACAGAAGTTCCACCACACTCAAAACTTCTCCATGGAGCTCCGTGAGATCATTAAGAAATGTGTACAATCGGTGCTTCGCTCTGGATGGAACCGGAACTGGAGGTTACTATGGTTACAGGTGTTTATAAGCAGCGCATTCGTTTAGATTCAACTGACAAACGCAAACTACCTGCACTTCCAGCCAATCACGACCCACTATTTACACCTGAACTCCTTCCAGCCAATCACAATCCACTATTCACACCTGAACTCCTTCCAGCCAATCACAATCCACTATTCCCACCGCTGCCAACATGACTTTTGGGGGGAGTGGTAGCTCCAGCAGTTAAGGCGCTGGGTTACCGATCGGAAGGTCGGGGGTTCAAGCCCCGGTATCGCCAAGCTTCCACTCTTGGGCCCTTGAGCAAGGCCCTTAACCCTCTATGCTCCAGGGGCGCCGTATCATGGCCGACCCTGCGCTCTGACCCCAGCTTCTAAGCAAGCTGGGATATGCGAAGAACAAATTTCACTGTGCTGTAATGTATATGTGACAAATAAAGGCTATTCTATTCACACCTGAACTCCTTCCAGCCAATCACAATCCACTATTCACACCTGAACTCCTTCCAGCCAATCACAATCCACTATTCACACCTGAACTCCTTCCAGCCAATCACAATCCACTATTCACACCTGAACTCCTTCCAGCCAATCACAATCCACTATTCACACCTGAACTCCTTCCAGCCAATCACAATCCACTATTCACACCTGAACTCCTTCCAGCCAATCACAATCCACTATTCACACTGACCCCCATCATTTTCTAATAAAACGTGTGCCACAGACGAGTACGTCTGTGGCACACGTTTTATTAGAAACGTGTGCCACAGACGAGTACGTGGTCCAACAGTGTTACTATAAAACCCTACAGATTGAGCAGTGAAGTAACAGTTAAATAAATATATGAATATGAGTTTGAATATGAATAAATAAAAATATGAGTTTTCTCCTCGTCTCCGACGCCTCCATGACTTACTCACTTCTTCTCCAGCCTCACCTGCAGAATCCTCACCCACACAACACACACTTACCCAACTTAAAAAGAGCTATCATTGTGTAATCAGGTATTATACAAGTATACAAGAGGGGAAAAAAAAAAAAAAAAAGTCAAGCGGCGTGTGTACATCCTGCGCTGAAAAGAAATCGAAATGTCAAAGACATTTGTGATTCATCTTCATGAGTGTTGAATTACAGTAATCCTTTCACATGGAAGCTGCGTAAACGCGCATTAACGTAATGTACGCAGTTCCAGTGCAACCTTTCTGTTCGCATTAAACCTCCAGTAAGGATACACGGCTCCTCTTCCCTCATCCACCAGGACTTGTTTTTTTTTTTATTTCGCGGACGCACGTGTTACGGATAACGGCGTTCGCCCTGGCGCACGTCTTTTCAAATCCCGAATGAAAGCAAAGGGCCTCGGCGTAGCGTTTGGCAATAACACATTAGCATAACAAGCTGAAAGCGAGACTTCGGCGCTCTCTTTGTTGAAGAAACTTCAGGAGAATAATTTCAAAAGATGCACAAAACAGACCACGGGCTCCATCGCGCCTGGAGTCGTGATTGATTGCCTCCGAAATCAGCAATTAAGGCCAAGCGATCAAAACAAGGTGGGAGTTTCCAGCAGGCCTGAGCTCACTTGGGTGCATTTTGCTGGAGGCATGGCTCATTGGAGAAGGTTAACGCCAGAATAAATAACCGTCTTTGCTGTTATTATTAGGATTAGTGCATAATATGGGTTTAAAAAAAATATATAAATAAATATAGAAGAAAAAGAAGAAGAAGGAGCACACAGACCTACTCGGGTCGGCGGCGGTTTACTGGAATCTTAAGAAGGCCAAGAAGATTACGCTAGGAGTGTCTGTCAATCCGTACACTCCAAAATACCCCCCCCACCACACACACACACACACACACACACACACACACACACACACACACACACACACACACACACACACACACACACACACACACACTCCCGGCATCCCATTCCATCCCAACCCATCATGGCCTCTCCTTGATCTTGTGCAAATTTCACACTTCACTGGGGATGCTAACGTGCAGGCGCTCGAGCTGTTTTGATGTTTATTCATTTGCACCGTCTGCGAACGCGAGAGAGGAAAAGTGGACCTCTGATACTCGAGTCGCCATCAAACTTTAATGAGCAGGAATAAATTAGCGACAGAAATCGTTTTAATTTGAAACTAAGCATCATCGAGTTCGTCTCTCCTCGGCTTTTCCCTGCATATTTCATGCCAACAAAAAGGCACAAGCTGCGGTCTTTCATCAGACGCCGTCTCTGGGGATTCGAACACGAGTTCACATTACGGTTACCGTCGACGACGACGCTGTTGTTGAGAGAGAGAGAGAAAAAAAATAATAATAATAATAAAAAAAAAATTCAAAATCACGTCTGCTGCATTTCCGTGAGTTCTATTTGAAACTTGACCGGCCGGACGGCGTCGACCTCGAAACCGCATCTGGGACACGTGAAGAACACGTTGGCGGCCGTATGACTTTTGACGCAGTAGTAGCAGAAGACGTGGCTGCACCCGATGGCGTGGGGCATGAACGGCCACTCGGAGCATATTGCGCACTCGGAGCGTCCGCCCGACTCCGATTCCCGACCCGCACGATCGGAACCGGAGAAGAACCCAGACACGCGGGACTTCAGCTTCCACATGTTGATCAGAGGAAGCAGGAAAATAAGAAACTCGGCAAAGCCGTGCCACAGCAGTTCCCGGTTCATGTAGCGAAAGTTGATTTCGTGGGCGCCCCGGTCCCGGACGAACACCGGCCGCACTCCGAGCATCCTCTCCGTCAGGGTGGGAAACATCCCGCTTTGAAGAAAGAGCATAAAGTTGAGCAGGCTAGCCACTTTAGCCGCGCTGCTAAACAAAGCAAGAGCTTGACGTGCTTTCTGGAGGCCCGAGTGTCCGAGGAACAAGCTGTGAGAACGTTCTTTCAGCCACTTCTCGCCCACCGTCAACAAAGCAAACCAGAGTTTCTGCTTCCTGCTTAGAGAGCGGTATTTCTGTCCGGCGATGAGCGTGTTGTGGTAGCGGATGTTGAGAAGCGTCTGGCCCACGGTGGCGCTCCTGGAATACACGGTGAACCTCCAGACGAGGAGCTGCAGCAGAGCTTTGAGCTCCGGCTCCACCCGAGTCAGCAGGCCCGGTTTGAAATTCTGGAAGCATCGAGCGAACCGGGACCAGACGAGCAGCTCCAGGGCATCGTCCAGCTCGAAGGCGTCCAGCTGGCTGATTCTCAGGACACGAGGTGACGAGTTTTTACTTCCGGCTGCAAGCACAAAAAGGCAGACGAGTTCAGGTCTCTGCATTTCACTAAAAAAAAAATTTTTTAAAGCCTGTCCTAAATTCATCTTAATGCCGTCCCCTCTGGAGCTTCAAGCCGAGGACGAAATCACATCACAGGAGATTATCCTCACGCCGCACGCATGGCACCGCAGTAAACAGGCGCCGTACGGGACTGCTTCGCTCTGACGGCTTTTTTCCCTCTAAATACCATCTGAGAACTTTTAGGGAATATTGGAGCGAGTTTATCTCTCTTTTTCAAAGCACTTTAGAAACGAGGACCAGGGCCCAAGGTGGCCACCTCTTCTCTTTGTGCTCGTCAATGGACGGGATTAGGACAATCTCCGACATAAACTGGCTTACAGAAATCAGGGAAGCGACTATATATAAAGGCTTTAAGTGGACCGTTGATAAAGTCGTGCGACTATAATATATACGTGAGTGTATATATATTGTGTAGAAGTAGGGCAGGTGAATACATGAATAGATGCATTATAAGCACTGCACCATGTCATATTTTCCTACAACTCACAGCAAAAACTGTAACATTTACCACACTTTAGAACAATCGTGTTTTATGACAACACCTTTAATTCCTGGTATTATTGCCCATACAACTGCTATGCACTTTTTGATCATCCTATTTCACATTCAGTCCCACGTTTCGTCCCCACGTTCATCTAAAATAAAAATGCTCCACACTTCCACTGAAATGTCTGGAAATGCACGTGTCCCTGTACTGTGCACGTGCGAAAGCGTGAGTCGATTCGACCTCGGCAACGGCAAAAATACGCGTCATCGTTCTTCAAAAGCAGCGTTTTCAAATGTATCCACTAGGGGCGCCGTTTCAAATAGCTACGCTTTTGTTGACGACAACGGCGTCTCAGTGACGAAACAAAGACGCGGCGGCATTGTGAATCTAAGAAAGGGATGTAAAGGTAAGGTTTAGCTTTTCATGTCCAGTGCACACTGGGAACTCGGGCATCCCTGTCATTGTCGCTGTCATCATCTTCTTTTCAAAAGCTTTTATTGAGCAGTTTACAAGTCAGGAATGAATACGTTATATTCGAGAACATATTATTGACAGCGACCTATCAATAGTAATGCAACTATTGTCAAGGGCCTGTCAATATTAATGTAATTATGATTTAGACGATCACGCAGACGTTAGCTGGGGCCAAGTAATATCTCCTACAGGCCCCGCTATCAATACGGGGATTACTATTGACCTGTTCACTCCGACTCAAAAGCGGTTGCCAAATATATAACAACTAGACACTTTTGTCAATGTCCGCTGCCTATAAAAATTAAGCAGTTGAATTTACAGGGTTTCAGCTGGAGAGCTGCAGAGAGAAGAAGGAAAACAAAAATCCATGTATCCTTCTGTAATCATGAAAATTCTCAATCGATGGTTGTGTTTACCTCGACTGTAATCAGAGGACCTGACCTACATACGAGAGAGCTGTGATTCATAAACATGCATTGACCAATGGGGGGGGGGGGGGGAAATCTGTATGTGGATATGATGGAGTGAGCAAGAGAGGAAAAAATCTCAGGGCTGTAAATTTTATTGAAATAATTCTACACATTTATCATTCTCATATCATCTTCTTTTTTCAGCTTCTCCCATTAGGGGGCGCCACAGCGGATCATCCGTCTCCATACCCCCCTGTCCTCTACATCTGCCTCTTTCAAACCAACTACCTGCATGTCTTCTCTCACCACACCCATAAACCTCCTCCTTGGTCTTCCTCTTTACCTTCTTCCTGGTGTCTCCATTCTCAGCATTCTCCTACTGATATACCCCATGTCCCTCCTCTGCACATGTCCAAACCATCTCAATCTTACCTCCCTCACCTTGTCTCCAAAACGTCCTACATGCGCTGTCCCTCAAATAAACTCATTTCTACTCCTGTTCATTGTCGTCACTCCCAACAAAAACCTCAACATCTTCAGCTCTGCTACCTCCAGCTCCACCGCCTGTCTTTTACTCAATGCCACTGTCTCTAATCCATACAACATCTCAGGTCTCACCACAGTCCTATAAACTTTTCCTTTCACTCTCTCAGATACTCTTCTATCACAAATCACTCCTGCTATCACTCTTCTCCACTCCACCCTGCCTGCACTTTTTTCTTCACTTCTCTAACACACTCTCCATTACTTTGCACTGTTGACCCCAGGTACCTGAACTCCTCCACCTTTTCTCCCTACAACCGCACCCCTCCACTGTCCTCCCTCTCATTCACACACATGTACTCTGTCTTACTCCTACTGACTTTCATTCCTCTTCTCTCCAGCGTGTACCTCCACCTCTCCAGGCTCTTCTCCACCTGCTTACTACTCTCACCACAAACCACAATATCATCCACAAACATCATAGTCCATGGAGACTCCTGTCTGTCCTCGTCCGTCAACTCATCCATCACAACTGCAAACAGGAAAGGGCTCAGAGTCGATCCTTTTGTGCACCTTCCTCCACGCTAATACGTCACCCTATGATCCTCCTTCTTCTTAAAAAAAGTGTTCACCACTGCAATTTCGATCCTTATAGCAAAACCTACCACCATCTGCCCTTCCACATTCCTCTCCTTTAAACCATACCCACCATCACCTTTACCTTCACCTACATGCCCATTTTTCCTAGTTATCTTCTCCACCACTTCACTGATGACATTTATCATCTCCCCTTTAAATTCCAGCTTCACATTCATCACTCTATCAGAAACTCTCTTCACCTCCACTACACTCTTACTGTACTCTTTCTTCAGAATCCCCCCTACACCATTTCTCTTTCCATCCGCACCATGATGGAACGGTTTAAACCCCTCCAATGTTCCTGGTCTCACTTCTTTTCCACTTGGTCTCCTAAACACACCACATGTCCACCTTTCTCCTCTCCATCATATCAGCTTTTCTCCTTCCAATATGTGTATTAGAAATGAGGGCACGCGGTTTAGCGTTTGTGCAGAATCGGCTCGGCTCAGACAAAAAAACTCGACACAAAAGTGCTGAATTTTAAGCAGCAACCAAAAGAACGAGGAGCAAATACATTCGCTTTTGCCGAGTCAAATCCCTGACAACCGGCATTAAATGACAAACGACTGGCAACGAAGCGGGCCGTAAAGCGCCTCGTCCCCAGGCGGCTGAGCCTCGCAATTCTGCAACAGATAAGAACGCTAACAGCATGACCTTCAGCCTTCGAGCATCACAACGCTGCAGATTTCATGCAGCAGACCCACTTCCACCACTCTCCGAACCACATCTACAGGTGAAAAGGTCACAAGTTCTGTACAGTAAAACGTACTAAATTTGGTTTCATCCTTCCACCCCCCAACTGTTACCATGACGACACTTCTCTCAGTTCTAGCTAGTACCAGTTAATGAGAGGTCTTGAAATATATAATTTTTTTTACTTTTCCCCAAGATATAATTTATAATCCAATTATTTTTTATAAATGATTTAAAAACAGTTTTTTATTATAATTGTTTTTATTCCTTCTGCACCATGAGGCACATTAAGCAGCAAAGGGTCTGACGGCTTACTGGCCGTTTCTGTAGCAGACTAAAGCTCACCCTCTTCCTTTCACAGCCGGGTTTGGGACCATCCATGGCAGAGTACTTTACGCCCACAACTGAGCACCCATGAGGGGTTAAGGGCCCTGCTCAAGGGCCCAAGATGGGCAGCCTGGTATGACTTGGACTCGAACACCCTAACCCAAAGGCAAGGTTTTAGATCCTAGGCCATTTTACTACACACGGAGCACTGTGTTTCCCCACGGACCGTTATTACTGACGCACCACCCGATAAACTCTGGATCGCTCTGGACTGGTAAACACAGAAGACGTTGCAGAATAAAATATGGATGAAAGAAGCAGAGAAGATTCAGGCCAACAGAAATGCTAGCTGCAGGTCTAGCTCAAACCTAAGAGACAAAACTCGAGAAACTCGAGACTATTTTTAAAATTTGGACGCCTCGGCATTATAGGGTTTTAAAATCTCAATTCTTGTCACCGGTAAATTTAAAAATAAATACCGGTGACAGGAATTGAGATTTTAAAACCCTATAATGCCGAGGCGTCCGAATTTAATCCGACAAGGAACTATTATAAGATCTCTCCCTTATGAGCTGTTGGTTGAGTTTGGTAAAGCGTGCTGTGCGTTTTTTTTTTTTGCAGCTTAAAAATACAACAAAAACATTTTTTTATGTTTAATAAGAAATAAAGATCAGTGCCAATGCCATTTATTGGCGTTGCTCGGCTTCTAACAGAAGCATAGCATCAAAAGTCACCACACGCCAACTTTTAATCGGTTCTCAGTCTCGGTTCATCTTCACTGGACGAAAGAGAAAAAAATCAAACCGAATGACATGGCGTTCTGGTGAACGTCCCAAACGTAACCATGCTGTGAATATTGGAATTACGTTTTTTCCAGCAGGCCATAAATTTCAGATTTTTTGCATCGTGTCCTGACTGGATAACAGATTCAAAAATTAAAGTAATCTAACAAAGAGATCCATTGTGACCCCCCCAGAAAACACCCCAAAAAGAACATCAAAACAAAGCTTTATTTATTTATTTATTTGTTTGTTTGTTTTAGTGAGGACCTGATACACGAGCGGCCGTGTGGCACCTTTCCGGTTGTGCGCGTGCTGTTAATCAGTGCGACGGCGCCTTTTAATCTGCAATGCGCTCGTTCGATTTGAGCCGAAGCTTATGCATTCATGATGACTTCCACAGCAGCGTATCAATTCCATCATGATAAATAGGTCAATTTGAAACTTTTTAGCTGATGTCATCTTTGGTTGGTAAATTACTCCCCGCGTGTCCGTACTAATTGTGCCGTTATAAAATATGAATGCGAACAAATGTATCGAGGGGGTCCGAGGCGATGCGTCATGCTTTATCAAAGCGACCCCATTTCCCTAATTCCTAATTGTGCGAGCTCGTGCGCAAGCAGAAAAAAAAAAAGTTAACGTTTGAGAAACAGCCTTTAAAGTGAGTCTGACACAAAGATATGAGCTTCGCTTAATCTAGTTTGCACAGAGCATAAATAATTTAAGGGAATTAATTGATTTTGCGAGTAGGAAGGTGGAAGATGCAAAGCCTGCGCGAGTAATAAGTACAGAAGTTTGCAGGAAAACAACTTAAAATCTCATGAAACATTTAAAGGCTGAGGCAGCAAGAATGACTGGAAAGGACAGTTAATAAATGAGAAAACGGCAAGGCCGCGATTTTTACGGAGTGAAGACTCCGAACGCTCGACTGACGCGAACAACAGGACGGATGTACGAGTCGGATAAGGCTGAATATGTCTCGGCTTAAATATTCGTATATAATATTTAAAGGGATCTTCTCCAGAAATACCTGGTCATTACACAACAGGCAAATGTTCAACTGTTCTATTTATCAGATTCAGGAGAAAAAAAATTATCTAACATAAAAAAAGACATTTAATGTACGTGACTCGATAGACATCCGAATGGAAATCTGCAGTACGTTTCACAATACAGATGATACGCGTGAGAAACTATGGGATTTGTGCATAATTTCGAAACACTAATCTTATGCTGAGGATCAGACCGAGAGTTTAAAGGATGGAAGAGTCGATCAGCAAGCGGATTTTTTTAATCTATTAATCGTGTAATAGTTTTGATCAGCGAGGGTTGTGATATTTATCACCAATAAACAAGCAAACAATAAACAAACGCATAAATAAATAAGTCAACTAATGAGGCAGGACCCTTTATTGATCAATGGGGTGTTCAGGTTAAAAATTGCAGGGAAACAGGATCTAGTAAATGTGGGGAGGTGCTCGGTTAGTGGTTCAGGCGTTGAACTTTGGAGCTGAAAGTCATGAGTTTAAATCTTAACGTCACCACGCTCTGGGGCCCCTGGGCAAGGCCCTTAACCCCTACACTGCTGAGTTATAATGAGAATATATTTTATTTATGGACGTGTTACATGTCGATCAGGGACACCATACATACAATAAAAACAAAACAATCACTAATTACAGCATGTAAACAAAATACTGAAAAAAAAAAAGCGTACAGGTATTGTTCACTTTTACTGTTTACTTTTATACGTTAGAATGTAATTAGAAATAGAAGAATACAAAGCTGTTATTAAATAAAACTTTCAGTTGAATACATTTAGGAAGGCGATTCAAAATTTAATATGCCAGATGTTGTGTGTGTATTATAAAGCCGTGTAAACATATTTACCCATTTTGAGCTCAAACACGACACGATGAATGCAGCAGTTCCTTCATTTCCGGGTTGCGTCTCCAAAAGCCCCGCCTCTAATCGAATACACCAATCGTAGACCGCTCTGTTGTCACGTGTGCGATTTGACGCAGCCAATCGCGTGTCGCGCCTGAGTGCGCGAGGCAAACTCGATTTTTACATTATTAAAGCAGCGGAGGCGATGAGGGCGGGGCTGATTTCTCAACCGAACTCCTGTGTCAGACGTAAGGGTAGATTGTGATATTCTAACCAATCAGAGAGAGGGATTTTTGTACTTAATACAATCTCACCCAATCATATTTGAGTAAGGGCGGGATGTTTTTTTTGGAGACCGGGAAGGACGCCGTTGACTAGACAACAGTGATTATTGACAGTCCTGGGAATAAACCGCAAAAATAATAGTGTATATATATATATATATATATATATATATATATATATATATATATATTATATATATATATATATATATATAAAAAAAAGGAATATTTAAATAGTTTGTAAAAATGCGTGGCTTTTTTTTTATTGCAAGTAGTTTTACACGTGATAAATTGTTGCTAGGTTAGTAAGAGAAGGATGAAGGATTTTATTTAGAAGTTGCACTGAAACATGGCAGAGGCTCAGATTTACAGTTAAAATAACGATGGACCATAACTTATGTTCTGGTTTGGAGGAAAAACCCAGTTGTCCTGTCAACAAATCAGTGAAAGGTTTGCTGAACGAGGTCCAGAGTGTTTACGGAGAGAAGCTCAGGCGCCTTGAGTGTGAAATAAAATGCTCTCCAGAGGAGAACCTGCAGGTACGTGGACAGTCACTTCTGATATTCTTCCTGAGAGACACGTGCATGTTCCTTATATTTTCTATTCAACAAACCCCGGTTGAGAACATTTACTTTGACAAAATGTCCAGATTTTATCTCCAAATATTTAGCTGAAATAGTTTTCTGTGCCTCTTGTAAAATTTACCAAAGATGTTCTTCACTAGGAGATTTATGGAGATATATGGAGTGATCCAGTTGATCCCAGAGCAGTTCAGTAGGATTGAGGTGCGGTGACTGGGCAGGTGGTTCCATGATAGATATCACTCCAGACGTCTGTTTGTTCTCTAATTAACACTTACAGAACTCAGACGTACGTCAGCTCATTGTCTTGTATGGTGAAGTCGGTTCCAATGAGCCCAAGTCTGGAATGGGAGCCGTGTTGGTTCACTTTCACTTTCCGGAATCTTCCCTGCTCCAAAACAACCCCAAATCATTAAACATCCACCTCCATTATCACATCTTCTCTCCAGTTCTCCATCTCACACAAGTTCTTCTGTTAGAGACAAAAATGTCCCATTTGGACTCCACAGAACTTTCTCCAACTCATTCTCTGTCCAATTCCTCTGTGTTTTTGCCTTTTACCCAAACAAAAGGAACATGCAGGTGTCCCAATAATTATGAAAGACTCACACGCTGTATATTAAGAAAAGGAAAATATGAGTAACATACAGTGAGTAAATAAAGTAATAACAATGCCGTATACAGGAGGATTTAATGTGAATTATAGTGTTGAAAAATACATTAAAATACACACTGATCAGGCACAACATGTCACCTGGAAATATTTATTAGGCGGCATGTAAACATTTTGTCCTCAACGTTGAAAAAGTTGGAGCCTAAGGATTTGAGCGAGTTTGACAAATTGTGACGTCTAGACGACGGCAATGTTTCGACACTGTGAAGAATCATGACCATCATGAGTTTCAAAACAGAAACGCTTTTGCAAAACTGATTTTTTTTGTAGCTTTTACCCTGTGGAATAAATCTTTGTTTTGCAGATGAAAGTCCAGATCCTGCACTCTTACATAAGTGACCTGAGTGACCAGAACAGAATCCTGGTCCACACAGTGGAAGAGCTGGAGAAAGAAGCGAACGAGAAGGTCACGGACCTGAAAGCGAAACTGCAGACTTCAGATGAAGGCATTAAGGTAAGATGAGGTTACATCTGTACGCTAAGCGACACGAGCCGTGGCCCAGGAATAAAAAAAAGTGTACGGCCGCCTTCATAGATTTAATCATGCAGAGTGCTCAGGAGCGTTAATGATTTTTTTTCCCTTTACACACACACACACACACACACACACACACACACACACACACACACACACACACACACACTTTTATACACAAGTGTACTTCACCATGTCCTTCTGTGTTTGGTTTACAAGGTTAAAAGTAAAACCTGTGTGATTTTTTTTTCTCTAAAATTTGCAATAAAAGCACAAAGTTTGTATACATTTTTGCATCACGTTTAGTAAAAGATCTTCTCCGCACGCTTTTCTATCTGCTCTCAGACGTTTGCTTCATCAGTTGTTAGCGACTCTGATTATTTTTATTCGTAGTTATTTTTGTAACTCCCAAATCGACAATCCATCATGCAATTCGTATTTTTTTTTTTAGTTCCCATTCACTGCTATAATGAGCTCCAGTCTTCTGGGAAGATGTTCTAGATTTAGTGGAGATTTAGTGGAAATTCATTCATGTTCATCATGTTATAAAGGGGCATCATCATGCTGGAACAGGTGGATCTCCTAGTTGAAGCAATGAAAAAATTCCATGCTCCGGCATCCAAAGACGTCTGATTTAACCGTGAGCCTCCAGATGTGTGTTTTTAAACGTACTTTTTGTGACCAATCAGAATGAAGAATCCGGAAGGACATTGTCATTTAAAGCACAAGCTCTTCCTCTTCTCCTCCTTTTTTTTATTATTATTATTATTATTATTTAAATGAATCTGATGGTTATTTCCAGCCATGTTGCTGGTGACTGGATGTTTGATGGAACTGGTAAAACTTCACAGCATCAAAGCTCAGCAGTAGGCCAGGATGGATTTACAGACGTGTGTAAGGGATTGTGTGTGTGTTTACAGGATTTGGACCGTCAGAGGAGACGCCTCGAGGAAGACAACAAGAGTCTGAGAGCTGAGATTCAGCAGCTGAAGGGCGACGCCCGAACCCTTGTGCGTAGGTCACACAACCCCCCCCCCCCCCCCCTCCAGGGTTTCTGCAGGCTCCTAAAAAGTCTAACATTTCAAAATAAGAATTTTATTCGCTGTTGTGGGTCTGAATTTTTATTGTAATTATAAAATAATTTATAATAATCTTTTCTCAGGAAGAAATTTTCGTATTTTGGAACGTCGGAGGCTCAGTTCAACCTTGCTTTCCAACTCTATTAAACACCTTTGGGATGAATGTGAACTCTGGTTGCACTCCAGTCGTCCACATCTTCTCACCTCCATCAGTACCTGACTTTCCTAACAACCTTGTGGCTGAATGAATCTCGACCAAATCTCCACAAAATCTAGTGGAACATCTTCCCAGAAGAGTGGAGGATAATATAACAGCAAATAGGGACTAAATTTGGAATGAGACGTTCAGAAAGAAGCGCATTAATCACGTGTATAATGAACGTTACGAACATTTATTGTAAAAGTAGTAAACGTGGCAGCACAAGGCCATGGCTTCTTCTCCATGAGCATCACTTCTGGGTCAGTTCCATCGACCGGCTGCGACGAAGAGAAAAAAAAACTCAGAGGTCACAACAGGTCACCTGTCCTTGCTTTGCTAGCACCGCTTTGAACGACTTTCCCTTTGAGTGATAATTGATCAGCTTCATTACCATATTAAGTCCGTAATGCAGAGTAGGGCGGCTGTAATTAATGCCGGCTTTGATTTCTGGAATAATGAACTAATTAGGCTAATTAAAATCAATAGAGGCGCCGATACCAGGTCAGGCTCGAGCTCCTCGCCCGGGTCTCTATCGGCGCACCGGCCGGAATCACCGGCTCAGTAGGGAAGGAACCCGGCGCTGATTTACAGCCACTCGATGGTCGTTAGTCGGAATAAATTGCTCGTAGGAGCCAGGACAGCATTATTCAAGCGCAGGATACTAAGTGCATTGTAAGGTCAGCAATAAGGCCAAACTTACATATGTAGTGGAATGCCCTTGTAAACCCTCGTTAATATATCAGGTCAGAGCGCCGGGGTGGGGGGGTGGGGGGGGGTGTACTGTATCTCTGAATACATGCTTCGCCAACGCGCTATGGAAAGTAAGTCTAATAAGCAGTAATAGCAGGATATTAGCTGCACTGGAAACAGTTATGGTGCCGCGAATTATCGAGAACAAGACGGATTATTAATAGGATTTACTGTGTTATATAAGGAATAAATGTTCTTTTGAAGGGAAATAATTAAGTATTTTATTCCTCTTATACCACAACAGTAAAGATTTGTCCAATAAACACTTTTTATCTGGTTAGTTCCTGTTCTCGCTTATGCTACAGCAGCTGTAAAAGTCGCCTCTTCGCCAGACTTCCTTTATTATTTCCTTTTTTTAACACAAAAGACTAACCTCTGAATTTTACAAATCTTTAACACCTGAAACTGGAGACTCCTTCTAAATATAAATATATATCAATTTATATAAGTATACATTAAAAGTCTCCATACAGATAATTTCACTCCAGCATCGGTTACACATTATTTATTGATTTACTTATTTTTTATTTGATGTAGCAGGTCTGCTGTACGAGTCCCCGTGAACGAGCTGTTGCCATAGCAACGATCACATTATTATAAACCCACGATTTGCAGTCACACCACCACCGGAGCCCCTGTTCCAGAAACCGAATCAACACCGTTATGACCAATCGGAGTCCAGAATTTGGTGTTACACAGAGTTATTATGCGGCCACCTCCACGTATTAATCCGACGTGTCGGTCAGCCCCCTCATGCCGTTTTCAGCCAGACGCCAGACTTCTTCCCGCCGGCTGCCGCTCTGGCCGGCGGCCCGAGCGCTGACGGCTTTTTTCCCGCTCCTCGTTATATTCCCTCTCCCTATTCCGACCATATTAATGTTCAAAATGGCCCCGGAAAGTAATTTGCGTGATGCAACATCCATGTTTGGCCCTGTTATATATTAGCACACCCGTACCGATCTGCGTCTGGGGTTTTTTTTTTCTCTTCTCTTTTTCTCTTCTGTACGGCAGTTGACCATTACTTTAATAGTATTTTTTCCTCTCTCTCTCCCTCGCTCCCTCTCTCCTCTACAGCTTTAATGATTGAGTACTGTTTGTGCAAGCTTTTGCCATTCCTCTAACAAATTAGTTTACTGTGGTCATAACCTTCAAAAAGCTCATTACCATAAATTGCATGGCCTTTCGTAAAGCCCGAGAGCCGCATTGACGGATCACGAGCGGGACCTCGCCACGGACACTGCTAGGAAATTAAAACCTCCATTTCCTGTACGTTTATTAATCAGCTAATGTTTTTTTATTTGCCTTATTAATTTTTGACCAATTTCCAGAAAGGAGCTAAATGAGCAAAGCCGCGCTCGGATTTGCGAGCCTTTTTACAGGCCCGCGGGCGTCGTAACTCCGGGAGGCAACAGGAACACGCGTTTATGAAATTGCCTCTGCGGCGTCTGCAGTCGTATACGAGCACCTTTTCCGACTTTTTTCAGTGTCTCGTCTTTCGTTTTTTTTTGAGTGTGTGTGTGTCATGAACAAAATTTAAGCTACATTGTTTTTGTTCGGTGTTAGCTACCGTTAGCGAGAGAACACGGGTCTGAACAGGTCACGGATCGATGACTTCAAACTTCAAGCCTTTTGCACAGGAATATTACAGGTTTTTCACGGGGTCTTAAAAAAAGTCTTACATTAAAAAATTTACATTTTAGTCCTAAATTTGCTGATGTGGGTCTTAAATAAATGTAAACAAGTCTCAATTTCCCGATGTTTGTGTAACTATAACTAACGTTAGTTAAAATGCACTTTTAGGATGTTTGTGTTTGTTGGTTTGGGCCGTTGTTGACGTTCTTACTTTCGCTAATCCAAATTCGATTCGCTGTATTACGACTACAAACGAGGCCACAATTCTACTCGCATTGACGTCAAGTAAACCCAAGCTCACGTCGCATGTTAAAATATGGCCATGCGAATATGTATAGAAAGTCCTGAGCTATTGTAAACTTATAGCAGTGTCCCTGTGCCAAATCTTATATAACACCATTTTTAAAGAATATAACTATTTAACAGAGTTAACTGTTTGCACCGTGTAATTGAGGTCCATTTTCGCAGCAGGAATCCGTAGACATTTCGCTGCTGAAGGTCTCGCAGGACTGCGGGTTTTACGTGATGCTTATATTTGCCTATAATGTAAAGGAGCACTGAATCTGGAAAGTGTAACGATTCCAGATGAATGATATTGGAAATGACGCAGCCTTGGGTATTTTTAGACCATTTTATTAGCGCAGTTAAATATTAATAAATGTCGGTAAAGTCCTGATTCCGCTTTGGCTTTCACTTTGGAAACGGCGAGAATTTTACAGTCGCACAACTACATATACGTAGATTTCTGAGAGGTTTTTTTTGGTGAAAGAAAAGCGACTCGGGAGATTAAACACGCCGTTAAGGCGGCGAATTGTG
Organism: Silurus lanzhouensis; assembly: GCA_039877035.1. Taxonomy (NCBI): domain Eukaryota; kingdom Metazoa; phylum Chordata; class Actinopteri; order Siluriformes; family Siluridae; genus Silurus; species Silurus lanzhouensis. Next base: position 266,170 of record JBCEWE010000036.1, read on the forward strand.
CCACGCCGTCCTTTCACAGGGGCGTCATTTTTCTTTTAACGAAATTAAGTCGTTAAACGTGATTCAAAAAAGGACGTTTCAGATTGACCACAGCTTCATAGCAAGAGTCTGGAATTTCATTCCGGTTATTGACGAGATTCCTGATGTCCAGTCTGACGTTCACTCTTGAAACACAGGGTTTCCGCGGGATCTTTAAAAAAAAATCAAAAATTCAAAAAATGTAACTTTAAGGCCTTAAAAAAAATCTTAAATTCGCTTTTGTGGGTCTTGAACAATTTTTAAACGGGTCTTAATTTTCCGATGTCTGTGTAATGCTGCCTCTTATGGTCAATCAAATGATCTCGCAGCACTTTAGAATGTTTGTTTGTCAGTTTCCGTGGTTGTTGTAGTTCTTTCTTTCATCAATCCAAATAATTTGTTGTATCACGAGTACAAATGAGACCAACATACAACAACCAATCAGCTTCGTCTCTCGCTGGATTGTAACACAGACGTAAAAATTTATCCCACTTTATCGTTTGTCACATAACTATTTAGTTTCGCGAAAATCCCGATTTCAGTTCCTCATAAGAAATGAGTAGCATTACAAAAAAACTACGATTTTTAACGCTTATTTAGTGGTTGTGGTATCCTCTGACGTAAAAGAAGGGCGGAGTTGAAGACATACGTCACCAGATTTAGCCAGTAAAAAAAAAAAATGCAGTGTATATTTAGCCCCGCCCCTTTTTTTTTTTTACATCATATGACACTTCAACCAATAAAAAAGCAGAGAAACCACACATAGGCTACGCTACTTCAGAACTGGACACTGTACAGTGCTCACTATAAATGTGATATTTCTACGAATTTACACAAAATTCATCTCGCTGAATTCTTGCAAAAGTTTTGTGTATGTGTAAAGAGTGTGAGAGGATTCACGGCTTAAACGATAAGAACATTTTAGGGTGGCGCCCTTTTAGCGCAGAAATTCGTTTTTGGCAGTCGGTTTTGGCGCGTAACAACCGCGATAAACGGGGAAGATGGATTTAGGGCTCGGGTTAAGGCCGGTCGCTAACAACGTATTTGTGTGTGTTTTTGATGGCGTGATTCAGGTCTTAAATTTCATTCTTAATGGTCTTTAAAAAGGTCTTAAAAAAGGCTCACATTTGATTTCGGTGAAACCTGCAGAAACCCTGAACACATCGAGTCACGGCTTAGACCTCCAGCCTGCTTTTACTGTTGCTCTCTACCCGTTTAATTCCCCTCTGTCCTCCGTCTACACTCCGACTCCACACGTCTTCTCAACACTTACAGCAACTGTACTGTACACCTTCAGTGAACAAGCGTTCCTACGCAGGCTTCTTAATTAGCCCACACACACACACACACACATACACACACATGCTAAAACTGTTAGCTCTCACGGTCTCTATTTAGTTTTAAAGTACAAACAGAACTCCGTCGTTCAGGGATGAAAACCGCATCCTTACATCCCTCGTTTTTTTTTTTTCCTCCCGTCTCAGAATTATGACTAATATTTTTACAAATATACTAAACCCCTGTTTTAACAGGACCCTCCTGAAATAAGCCACATTCACAGCCGTGTGTGTGTGTGTGTGTGTGTGTGTGTGTGTGGTGTTTCTAAACACTTTAGACGAACCGTAGCAGAGCAGAAATCAGGCAAGCGCCCCCTCTCTGTTTGGGTCACGAAGGGAATAAAATAGACCCGATGGCACAGGGACTTGACCTGCGAGTAATTAACATCCACATTGATTTCCTTTTTTCCCCCCAGAGTGACCTCTGTCACTGCACCTTCCAAACACACACTCACATACCCATATTTCAAGTCCACACACACACACCACAGCCTCATATTTCACTCCAGCACACACACACACACACACACACACACACACACCCCTACAATATTTCAGCAACTCGGCCAGCCCTCAAATCCCCAGCTCTCCAAAGACAACACCAGGCGAGGCAGCGGAAGACTAATTAGCCGTAGTTCAGCGCTGACCACGTGAGCCGTCCGTATGTTTTATTCACTGAATTTATTTATACACCCGAAAGTCTCGTCCATCCGTCTTCCCGCGTCCACGCAGCGACTTTATTATTCCTACGAAAAAAGTCTCTGTTGTCGTCACACGTGTCTCATCACAGATCTCGTCGCATCACAATACAGCGAGCAGATCTTTACTTTCTGTTACATTAATATTAAACAAAGAAAAATAAAAGGGTCATCAAACCAATAAATAAATTAGATAATAATATTTATATTTAAAAAGGTTACATTTTATTTTCACATTTTTTCTTTATTTATATGTTTATATGTATTAAAACGTAATAAAAACCCAATAAAACGTAGGTACCTCTGTGTTTGATGGTTGTTACAGGTCACGTGTCTCCCGTTAAGGCCGCAGACTTTGGAGAACGTCGCCGAGCGATCAGATCTCAGCACTCGGATATCGTGAGTAATAAACCAAACCTTAAATCCTCCCACGTAAAGAATAAAAGTCTGAAACAGGACGTAGGAAACGACCGGGAAGCGCCACTGCCGTCGCCATGGCAACGCCGCCATTGTTGTGATATAGGAACATTTCCGACCAATCGGAATCGAGAACCTGAAACAATTGCAAATTTTTGTGAAATCACACCGAAGCTTGTTTTGTCGACTTCCTCTGTGTGTGTGTGTGTGTGTGTGTGTGTGTGTGTGTGTGTGTGTGTGTGTGTGTGTGTGTGTGTGTGTGTGTGTAGAAGTAATACACCACCAACATGTAGTTATCGTATTGGAATATAAAAAAATCCGAAAAGTTTTAAAGGCCTGGTGCAGCGCTGCAGTAACTGCTGCACTCATCACGCAACTTCCTGCAAACTCCTGCAACGAGCGAAACAGAAAACCTTTCCACACTTTGTTTTCCTACAATCTCTCTCTCTCTCTCTCTCTCTCTCTCTCTCTCTCTCTCTCTCTCTCTCTCTCTCTCTCTCTCTCTCATTCCTCCTTCTTCTTCTCATTTCTACTCCATTGGAGTTCTCCTCGTGTAGCGCTCCACCTTTTCATTCTCATCAACCTTTATAGTTTTTATTTTCTCTCTTCTTAAAGTTCCCTCTCTTCCATGATGAGGTAAAGCGAGCAGAGAAAACGACATCATCTCTCCCTCTTTCTATCTCTCTCCATTACACTCTCTCTATGTCTCTATCTCTCTTTCTCTCCCCCATCTCTCTGACTCTTTTTTCCTCTCCATCGTTCTTTCTCAATATCTCTGTTTCTCTGTTTTTCTCTCCTCTCTCTGTTTTTTTCTCCCTTTGCCTTTCCCTCTTTCTTTCCCTCTCTCTTTCTGTCTTTCTCCCTCTCTTTCCTCTCCAATCTTTTCTTCCCTCTTTCTGTATTTTTTCACTCCCTCATCCCTCTGGCTCTTTCTTTCTCTGTCTCCCTCTTCTTTTCTCTCTGTCTCTTGGTCTCTTGATTTCTCTCTCTTTCTCTCTCTCTTTCCCTCCACTTTTTTCTCTCTTTCTTTTTCCATTACTCTGTTTTCTCTCTGTCACCATTCTCTCGTTTTTTCCCCCTCGGTTTTCCTCTCTTGCTCTTTCTTGCGCTCTTGTTTTTCTCTCTCTCATCCTTTCTTACTCCCTCTCTTTCTTTGTCTCTCTCCGTCTCGCTTTTTTCTCGCCCCTGTTTCTTTCTCTCTTTATCCATTTCTCACCCAGTCTCCCTTTCTCTCGTCCTTTCCCCCTTTCTCTCTCTCTCTTCCTCTTCCTTCATCTCTGTCTCTGTTTCACTGTTTCTCTCTCTTCCTTTTCTCCATTTCTTTCTTTCTCCATTTCTTTCACCATTTTTCTACTTGACTCTCTCTCGCTCCCTTTATCGCATGTTTTCCCTCTCTCTTTTTCTCTCTCTCGCTCTTTTTTGCCGGTTCTCTCTTTTTGTTCTCTCTCCCTCTTTCTCTCCGGCTCCTCTTTCTCTGTCTGTCTGTCTCTCCCTGTCTCGGTTTCTTGTTCTATCTATCTCTCTCCCTCTCCTCTTTCTCCCCCCATCCCACCTCCAGGTACATGTGAGCACCTTCAGACAGGAAGCTGTAGCACCAGGAGGCTGCTGTGCGTCGTAGCCGGAGCTCGAGTTCTCAGAGCCTCCTCTCAGGAAGAACCTTCAAACATCAGCGAATAAATAAAAAAATAATCATTTGAATAATAAGTGCAGCATCAAATCACGTAAGTCTGAAATGTAGGCAGCATCCCTGCCACCAGCATCAACATTAAAAGGAACAGATTGAAATGATCCCCAGCAGTGGCTTCGCCGCGGTGGGTGATGGAATTTCACTCGCTTTTCCCCCACACTTCCTTCCCTATTTGTTTTGTTTAGCTACAGTTATTTATTTTTATTTTTTTACCGGAGCTCAAATTCGGAAAAATAATGATTTATTGATTTCAGGTTCAGTTAAAGCGACGCGTCAATGACTTCCCTTTTTCATTATATACATCAAATTACTTCATTATATATACATCAATTCTACTGTTTTACCATTGACTCCGTATACATCCACACCCTGAACTCCACCATCGAATAACACACCGTACACTGTGTGTGTGGTGTGTGTGTGTGTGTGTGTGTGTGTGTGTGTGTGTGTGTGTGCGCGATTATTTACCTAAAAAGAAAAAAAACTCCACTGTATGCAGTTTGAAAAAACTTTTGTTTGTTTGTTAATCTTTCTCTCTCTCTCTCTCTCTCTCTCTCTCTCTCTCTCTCTCTCTCACACGCTCTCTCTCTCTCTCTCTCTCTCTCTCTCTCTCTCTCTCTCTCACGCTCTCTCGCGCTCTCTCTCTATCTTTCTCTCTCTCTCTCGCTTTCTGTTTCCTCACAGGTCCGTTCATCACTCTCCTTCTTACTGTCTCTCAACATTCTGTTCATTACATTCTATACATTTCTATCTATCTATCTATCTATCTATCTATCTATCTATCTATCTATCTATCTATCTATCTGTCTGTCTGTCTGTCTGTCTGTCTGTCTGTCTGTCTGTCTGTCTGTCTGTCTGTCTTATCTTCTCTTTGTCTTAGAGTTGTTATTCTTGTCCTTTTTTGCTCAGCATTTTTTCTTTCTTTTATTAATTAATTAATCAACAAATAAATTGATTGGTTAAGTAACGAATTATTTAGTTAATTAACCAATCAATTAATTTGTTGATAAATTAATTACTTTATTTATTTATCCTTTCTCTTTTCTTTGTCTTTTTGTCTTTTCTTTCTTTCTTTCTTTCTTTCTTTCTTTCTTTCTTTCTTTCTTTCTTTCTTTCTTGTTCTCTTTCTTTTTTTCTCCAGTTTCTCTGTCACGGTTACTGAAATGTTTCGTTCCAGAGCGTATTTTGCGTACGCATGAAAACTTTCCATTAGGAGATGAACTGATCTTCCTGGTGTTGTATAATCTGTTCGGTCCGTATCTCCTGTCCTGGTCTGAGTAGAGCTTCAGGACCAGCCGTGAGATGGTGTTTCTCCACCGGTTCTCCTCCTGAGCACTCGGGGCCTGAGGTTGTCTCAGTGCATTTTCTATAGATGTAGAACTTGAGAGACACTGATTAGGTGCAGGTTCTGTCCAAATTCAGATCTGCAGGAGTTGTTTTGTGTTTTTCTGTGGACTTTTTTGAGGCAGGCGTGTACAGCTGTAACGCATTCGGTTCCGTTTAATCATGTGGCTTGCTTCAGCTTTGTTTTGAAGAATCCTGTTGAACCCCAGATAGGTGTCAGTGCTATCTCTCATTCTCTCTCTCTCTCTCTCTCTCTCTCTCTCTCTCTCTCTCTCTCTCTCTCTCTCTCTCTCAGATCCTAATTCATCAGTACGGTGTGGTAGTAGAATAATAATTAATAATCCCTGCCCGAGCAGAAACTCATGGCGTGTGGTGGGACAGAGCAGTGGACTGAGGTTCAGCCTGAGATAATGTGATGGAGATTAATGGTGTTGGAGCTCAGATGCGTGTGGAAGTGAGAAGTTCAGTAAACGCCTGCTTTGTAGGCGGATGCAGGTTTTTTTTTATTGACTTTTACATGTTCGGGTCTTCTGTTATTAGGCATGCAAACAGATCAATAGAGTACAGTGTGGCCAAAGTGCAGACATGAGTGACTCTATCGCTCTGTGTCTCTATCTCTCTCTCTCTCTTTCTCTCTTTCTTTCTCTCTCTCTCTCTCTCTCTCTCGCTCTCTCTCTCTTTCTCTCTCTCTCTCTTTTTCTCTCTCTCTTTCTCTCTCTCTTTATCTTTCTCTCTCTGTCTCTCTCTCTCTCTCTCTCTCTCTCTCTCTCTCTCTCTCTCTCTCTCTCTCTCTCTCTCTTTCTCTCCGTTATTTGCGTTGCAGATCTGTGGTTGTTTTTCGCTCGTTAGTCACACGTATCAGAGTGCAGTGGCAGAGCAGCGAGCGCAGCTACACACGTCCCGAATCACAGCAGCGTTCACTTTAATATAAATCACTTGTGTCTCATTTGAACTCTGACTCGATCGCTGTGCTGATCAGTGCGTCACTTCTCCTCACATTCTCTGTCTGTTTGTCTGTCTATTTCTGTCTGTCTGTCTGTCTGTATGCCTGCCTGCCTATTTCCACCTGTCTGTCTGTCTGTCTGTCTGTCTGTCTGTCTGTCTGTCTGTCTGTCTGTCTGTCTGTCTGTCTATTTTGATCTATCTATCTATCTATCTATCTATCTATCTATCTATCTATCTATCTATCTATCTATCTATCTATCTATCTATCTATATTCTTTTTACATATACTTAGTAGCATTTAAATGAGATTTTTTATATAGTGAGTTATACTGCATGGATCTGTCTATCTTTCAGTCTTTCAGTCTCCTTGTCTCTCTGTCTGTCTGTTTATTTCTTACGTTACACTTTTGTTCTCACAACTTTATCTTTTTTAAAATTGTATTCTATAGTTCTCGTGTATACAAAACAAATTTAATAATATATAATAAACAAAGAATTTCATAAAACAAACAAACGAACAAACAAATAGAATTGAGTATAAATTTTTGCCAACTTTTAAAGATTTGTTTTATTTCTATTGATTTTAACCCGTCACTGATTCATGACTGTAACATATTTTTATAGTCTTCATTTGTTTGTTTGTTTATTTTTTGACCCTGTGTTTACACCTGATTCATGTTTTCTAGCCCCAAATTTTTCTCTCTGTCACATCGACTCATAGATACTCGGCTCCTGTCGTTCTCTCTCTCTCTCTCTCTCTCTCTCTCTCTCTCTCTCTCTCTCTCTCTCTCTCTCTCTCTCATTCTCTCTCTCCCTCTCTTCCCCTCTCTCAGGTCATTCTTACGTCGTGAACAAAAGCAGCAGATTCTTTTTTCCTGTGCTGCTCAGCAATTCCCCCAACCCACACACACACACACACACACACACACACACACACAGAGCTTATCGAGTGCTTTCCAGCTGGAAAGTTTTGACGTGTGTTGGATGGTTGGAGCAGCGGAGCAGCTGTCGGGCTTCGTTCGTTCAGCAGCAGTCGGTGCGGTGGCGCGGTGCCAGCTCGTACCATCTGTGTTCCTGACATTTCCTTCTAATTAACACGAGGGTTAATTGTTGTGGCAGGCTGCGACGTCGTGTCTGACATTACCCCAGGGGGACGCGCACAAGTGGCAGAGCGGCGAGGTGGCGTGATGCGACGCCGCACTTAATGCCACGCGTTTAACAGTTGCCAAACGGTTATGTACTCTGCCACTACGGTCTGGGAGCAGGAGGAGGGGCGATGGGGGTGCATGGGGGTGGATAGGGGTGGTATGGGGGGTGGGTACCATTTTTTTTTTTTTGATGAATTATGCCAAGCTGCTGTAATGATGTAGAAAGAATTGGGTTTGGGGAGGCACAGACCTTTGCCCGGGGGGCAACTCGTACGGGGGAATGATTTGCATGTTATTACTGCATATTCATAACTAATTGTGTTAGGTTTCGCTAATAGAGCAGAGTGACAGGATGAAAAATCGCAACTCCGTTTTCACGGCTACCGAAGCACACCGCCGACTCAATACCCAAACACCCCCCTCCCCTCAAACACCCCCCCCCCCCCCCCCCCCCCCCACCGTCACAACGCGAGACACCGAGCAATCATTAACACACTTAGTCGCTAAATATAACACGTCGTACCATCTGTCAGGGCGACGTGATGTCATTTACTAAGCGCTTTAATTTTATCTGCCATACGGAAGCCATTTTTTTTGTACGCCGTTTCACACGTCACGTCAGAGCCGAGGAATTACGGTCCGTTTTCCGTTTTTCATGTTTTAACAAAGCATTAAAGTGCTAACAAGCAGTTAATAGGTTTTTTTTTTGTCTGTAATTGGGACGTATCCATTAATTGTTTAAGCCACGCCCTCTAGTTTTTTATTAATTGTTTTTACGAAAATACAAAAAAATTTGATAATTTTATTTATTTATGTACGTTTTTGTTATTTAAATTTAAAGTAAACACAAAATGTTACATTTTTCCTCTCATTTGATGATTTTTCCATTTTTTGAAAGTTTTATTTATTTATTTTTTAAAGGTTTGATAGTCGGTAGATAAAAAAAAAATATTATTATTATAATAATTAATAAAAAAAAGTATTACATTTTTGTTTTGCTTATGTATTTATTTCTTAATTTAAAAGAATAAATTAATATATTTATAATATTTATGAATAAATTTTTGTTTATTTCGATATTTTTCATGTAAAATACTGAGGGTCTGTCAGTGTGAAGAAACGCTTTTGATGTTTGTTTATTTTTTGTTTTATGAAATTTTTTTATCAAATTTTTGTAATAAACGGTAGTTTATGGTGTGATGGCCGGGACGCTGGCGAGAAGCTGAGATGTTCTCCGCGTGAGGAACCGGATCCGTCCTGCCTGAGGGTTTTGGCCTGCTGTAGTATGTGATGTGATGGATGTGAGCATATGCGTGTCATGATGAATGATTAATTGCATATCGTGTTGGCATCAGAGGTGGCGTGACCGCTGAAGTGCTGACATCTCCCTCACACACACACACACACACACACACCACACACACACACACACACACACACACACACACACACACAATGTGTTATATAGATGCCCTGTGGGTGCAGGAGTCGATTCGCCTCCCTCAGCCCCTGAGCTCCACTGAATACCTGTCATGACTGTGTGAAGGCATTTCTGCCCCCAAGTGCACAGACTGAGTTTTTGCTCCTAAACCTTCTTCTACCTCTGCTCCTAACGTTTCTATCTGCTCTTACATCTGCTCCTTCTTCTGCCACTGTTTCTTCTATAATTTCTCCTGCTCTTGCTTCTTCTCCTTCCCCTTCTCCTGCTCTTCTTCTCCTTCCCCTTCTCCTGCTCTTCTTCTCCTACCCCTTTTTCTACCCCTTCTCCTGCTTTTTTTCTTCTCCTACCCCTTCTCCTGCTCTTCTTCTCCTACCCCTTCTCCTACCCCTTCTCCTGCTCTTCTTCTCCTACCCCTTCTCCTACCCCTTCTCCTGCTCTTCTTCTCCTACCCCTTTTCTACCATTCCTTTTTTTTTCTTTTACCTTTTTTTTCTTGCATCTTCTGTCATTCTTCTAAATCTTCTTGTCTCTTACTTTTTTTTTTTTTTCTCCTTGCCTGCTTTCTTGCCTCCTGCCTGTCTGCTTTCTTTCCTTCCCTTCTCCTGCTCTTCTTCTCCTACCCTTTTTCTACTTTCTTTTTTTCTTCTCCTACCCCTTCTCCTGCTCTTCTTCTCCTACCCCTTCTCCTACCCCTTCTCCTGCTCTTCTTCTCCTACCCCTTCTCCTACCCCTTCTCCTGCTCTTCTTCTCCTACCCCTTCTTCTAACCCATCTCCTGTTCTTGTCTCTTCTTTTACCTCTTTTTTTGCTCTTGCATCTTCTGCTCATTCTTCTAAATCTTCTTGCTGCTCTTACTTTTTTGTTCTACCCCTTCTTCTGCTCCTTGCCCTGCTTTTCTTGCCTCCTGGCCCTGCTCCTGCCCCTTGTACACATTCTGAAAGACTTGATGTCATGGACTGATACTTCGTGGTTTGTTCCTTCGCCATTCTCCTTTTCTTCATCACTGCTTTCTTTTCCATGTGGTGGAGGAGTCTGCTTTCTTTCTTTTTTTCTTTCTTTCTTTCTTTTTTTAGCCCAAATGCAGCAGGCGGTGCTGTCAGTTCTATATACTGCTGTTCTTTTGTCAAGAATGAAATTCAGAGTGTGGTTTTGTATTTACGGGGTTTTTACATGGTTCTGATTGAGCGTAAAGATTTGTATCCCCTGATAAAGCGCTCTGAAATCCAGCACGGGCCGTAATTCCAGAGAATACAATACGCGTCCTGACAAAACTTTCCTCTTTGTTGAACTCCTCTGCTTTTCGAGCAACACCTCCGATTCATAAACCCTCGATCCTCCCCTTTTTTCTTCTTTCTGATGAGTACAGAGCGTCTTGTTCCTCGGCGCCGTCCCTCTGCGTTTTTCTCTCCTCGTCACACGTTTATCCGTCTCTCCGTCTGATGGAGCAGGACGACAGCCGGGGAGGGAGAACGTTTTTTTATGTCTTTGTTTTATAAAGTGGGATTTACATATTCAAATAAAAGCATGGATTAGCGGGGATTTGTTTTAAATATTTCTTTTTTTGCATCCGAGCGTTTAGACAGGCGTTTTTATGGGCCGTGACTGGTGACGGCGCGCTGCTTGACAGCTGTCGCTTGCATCTCGGCAGATCCCGTCAGGAAGTCGTGCCGCTCGCCTGCTCTGTCAGAGAAGTTTAGGAGCGACTCGAGGGCCGCATGCTTCTCAGAACCTCGGCGGGAGACGAGGAAATCGGGGCTCCTCAACCGTCAACTAGCGCTCTATCGCTTCGTTTTCCCATCTCAGGCTCCCCGGCCCCACAGGATCACCTGTCCAAAACCTGCCAAAATAAACCCCGCCCACAACCCTCACCCTGTTTATCTCCTCCGACAATCCACAACGATTCTGTTTTTAATGCTTCACACTGCAACAGGAGTTCACACTGCGCCAAACATCAGCTATACGAGCAGGTTTTATACATCACACGCTTCCCCAATCTAACTCCATCTCATACGAGTCCATCAAATCCAGCGATATGACCAAAACAATCACATCACAACATTTCTACAGTAAGTGTGAGTATCAGTATTATAATTATAAATATTTATGTAAATATCTATAAATATTTTAACAAGATTTCACATGATTTTAACATCCAGTCAGCTGCTTCTGAACCATTCATCATTCCAAAAGAACTGACTGTGTTCTATAGATGTGTAATTTAAACATTATAATTATTCGTTAACTATTATATTATTTGTTGTGTTTGAGGAGATCTTTTTTAGGAAGTTATTTAAAAAAATCTTTCCCCAATAAAAAGAGATTTTGCTATAAATAAAGAATTTAGGCTTGCAAAGAAGGGGAATCTTTTCTTTAATATATGACATTTCAAATATGTATTTTGATTTATATATATGTGTGTGTGTGTGTGTGTGTGTGTGTGTGTGTGTGTGTGTGTATATATATATACATATATGAGAAAAATCAAGTAAATCTAAATAAAAAATTATAAACATAAAGTCAGCTAATTGTAGGCACTGACTGAAATTATCACAAAAATGTTTTTTTCACAAAACAAATGTTGGGCAAAAATCTGTTCAAAAATAAATAAATTAATACATGAAAAAAAAATCTAAATCTGTACCCCAGAGAAGTTTATATTTTACTCATTATTAAAGAAAAATTATCAATTAATAAATTTACATTTTAGATAATTATATAAAATCCTAATAATATATAATAATATTTTCTGTAATATAATATTTAATATATTAATAAAAAAAATATTTCCTGCAACAGTTTATTAAATATGTAAATAATTTCATAATGAATAAATAATTCAAGTATTAATTATAAAAATTATAGGATGTAAATAGCAATATGTAGAGGTTTATGATTATTTGTCTCTCTCTCTCTCTCTCTCTATCTATCTCTCTATCTATCTATCTATCTATCTATCTATCTATCTATCTATCTATCTATAGTGCCCTCCACAATTATTGGCACCCCTGTTTAAGATGTGGTCGTGGACTTCTAAAAATTCTCCTTTTTTTTAAAACAACATAGAACCCAAATGCAAAAAAAGAGAAAAATCCAACCTTTTATTTAAGTACATTACTTTGGTGGTAAAAAAATCACACATTTAGAAGAAAAAAAAAAACTTGAAATCATGTGTGCCACAATTATTGGCACCCCTAACAATTCCTCTGAAAATTTTAATTTTTTTTTTTTTAATATATATTTTTCTGTAGTTGCTAAGGTTGGTCAGGGTATCTAAGGACTTTTAATTAGTAATTCATGATTTCCTGTTTCTCTGGGGTATAAATATGACGTGACACAGAGGCCTAATTCTCTTACCCATTTGTCAACATGGCAAAGACAAGAGAACACACCATTCAAGTAAGGCAGATGTGTGTCGACCTTCATAAGTCAGGCAATGGCTACAAGAAAATAGCCACTCGCCTTAACTTGCCGGTATCTACAGTCAGAGGAATCATTAAGAAGTTTAAAACAACTGAAACAGTGACAAACAAGGCTGGAAGAGGTCCCAAGTTTATCTTGCCACAACGCACAGTGAGGAGGATGGTAAGAGAAGTAAAAAAATTTCCCAAGCTCACCGTCACAGAATTGCATCAAAGAGTGGCATCTTGGGGTCACCGAGTCTCCAAAACAACCATCAGACGCTCTCTACATGCCAACAAGCTGTTTGGGAGGCATGCAAGGAAAAAGCCTTTTCTCACTAACACTCACAAACGTAAACGTCTGGAGTTTGCTAAGCGGTACTGGGACTTCAACTGGGATCGTGTGCTTTGGTCAGATGAGACTAAGATTGAGCTTTTTGGCAACAAACACTCTGAGTGGGTCTGGCGTAAAACAAAAGATGAGTATGCCGAAAAGCACCTCATGCCCACCGTGAAGTATGGTGGAGGATCTGTGATGCTGTGGGCCTGTTTCTCTTCCAAAGGCCCTGGGAACCTTGTTAGGGTGCATGGCATTATGAACGCTTTGAAGTACCAGGATATTTTAAATAAAAACCTGATGGCCTCTGCCAGAAAGCTGAAGATGGGTCGTCATTGGGTCTTTCAGCAGGATAATGATCCAAAACATGTGGCAAAATCTACAAAAAAGTGG
>JBCEWE010000562.1:0-175000 GCA_039877035.1 Silurus lanzhouensis
TCATTGAGCTATCCTATACCCTTTGAGTAAGCAGTCACCTAATGAACTACATGGTTTCTTTTGCATATTTCAAACCATGTAACTCATATTAAAAGAACGCCAAACAAGTCTTTCAAAAAAGACAAAGAAATAAAGCAATCTTTTAAACAGGTCTTTTTTAATTATCAAATAGATTTACAGTTTAATGTCAGAAAGTAGAAAAACTATTAGATTAAAAAAAAAAAAGAAGAAATTTGCTTGGCTGTGCCCGGGTTTGAACCCACAACCTTGTGAAGACCTGCTGATAGACAAAACAATGCTCTAACCCAATGAGCTATCCCATCCCTTTTGATCACGCAGTCAATAAGCCTAATGAACTTACATAGCTTCTTTTCCATACTTCAACACAATGTAACTCATATTAAAAGAACGCCAAACAAGTCTTTCAAAAAAAACAAAGATATAAAGCAATCTTTTAAATGTCTTAACTCATTGAGCTATCCTATACCCTTTGAGTAAGCAGTCAATAAGCCTAATGAACCTGCATGGTTTCTTTTCCATACTTCAACACCATGTAACTCATATTAAAAGAACGCCAAACAAGTCTTTCAAAAAAGACAAAGAAATAAAGCAATCTTTTAAACAGGTCTTTTTAATTATCAAATAGATTTACAGTTTAATGTCAGAAAGTAGAAAAACTATTAGATTAAAAAAAAAAAGAAAGATTTCCTTGCTGTGCCCGGGTTTGAACCCACAACCTTGTGAAGACCTGCTGATAGACAAAACAATTACTTAACCCAATGAGCTATCCTATACCCTTTGAGTAAGCAGTCAATAAGCCTAATGAACCAACTTGGCTTCATTTCCATACTTCAACACCATGTAACTCATAATAAAAGAAGCCTAATGAACCAACTATGTAACTCATATTAAAAGAAGGCCAAACAAGTATTTAAAAAAAAAACAAAGAAATAAAGCAATCTTTTAAACAGGTCTTTTTAATTATCAAATAGATTTACAATTTAATGCCACAAAGTAGAAAAACTATTAGATAAAAAAAAAAAAAAAAAGAGATTTCCTTGGCTGTCCTCTTCCAAACAAGTTAAAAAAAAAAAAAAAAAAAACAAAGATATAAAGCAATCTTTTAAATGCCTTAACTCATTGAGCTATCCTATACCCTTTGAGTAAGCAGTCAATAAGCCTAATGAACCTGCATGGTTTCTTTTCCATACTTCAACACCACGTAACTCATATTAAAAGAACGCCAAACAAGTCTTTCAAAAAAGACAAAGAAATAAAGCAATCTTTTAAACAGGTCTTTTTAATTATCAAATAGATTTACAGTTTAATGTCACAAAGTAGAAAAACTATTAGATAAAAAAAAAAAAAAAAAAAAAAAAAAAGATTTCCTTGGCTGTGCTCAGGTTTGAACCCACAACCTTGTGAAGACCTGCTGAAAGACAAAACAATGCCTTAACCCAATGAGCTATACTATTCACTTTGACCAGGCAGTCAATAAGCCTAATGAACCTACATGGCTTCTTTTCCATACTTCAACAGCATGTAATTCATATTAAAAGAACGCCAATATAAAAGAAGCCTAATGAACCAACTATGTAACTCATATTAAAAGAACGCCAAAAAAGTCTTTCAAAAAAAGACAAAGAAATAAAGCAATCTTTTAAACAGGTATTTTTAATTATCAAATAGATTTACAGTTTAATGTCACAAAGTAGAAAAACTATTAGATAAAAAAAATAAATAAATAAATAAAAAAGATTTCCTTGTCTGTGCCCGGGTTTGAACCCTCAACCCTGTGAAGACCTGCTGATAGAAAAAACCATGCCTTAACCCAATGAGCTATACTATTCACTTTGAGCAGGCAGTCAATAAGCCTAATGAACCTACATAGCTTCTTTTCCATACTTCAACACCATGTAACTCATATTAAAAGAACGCCAAACAAGTTTAAAAAAAAAAAAAAAACAAAGATATAAAGCAATCTTTTAAATGCCTTAACTCATTGAGCTATCCTATACCCTTTGAGCAAGCAGTCAATAAGCCTAATGAACCTAAATGGCTTCTTTTCCATACTTCAACACCATGTAACTCATTAAAAGAACTCCAAACAAGTTTAAAAAAAATAAACAACAAAGATATAAAGCAATCTTTTAAATGCCTTAACTCATTGAGCTATCCTATACCCTTTGTGTAAGCAGTCAATAAGCCTAATGAACCTACATGGTTTCTTTTCCATACTTCAACACCATGTAACTCATAATAAAAGAAGCCTAATGAACCAACTATGTAACTCATATTAAAAGAACGCCAAAAAAGTCTTTCAAAAAAAGACAAAGAAATAAAGCAATCTTTTAAACAGGTCTTTTTAATTATCAAATAGATTTACAGTTTAATGTCACAAAGTAGAAAAACTATTAGATAAAAAAAAAAAAAAAAAAAAAAGATTTCCTTGGCTGTGCTCAGGTTTGAACCCACAACCTTGTGAAGACCTGCTGATAGACAAAACAATGCCTTAACCCAATGAGCTATACTATTCCCTGTGAGCAAGCAGTCAATAAGCCTAATGAACCTACATGGCTTCTTTTCCATACTTCAACAGCATGTAATTCATATTAAAAGAACGCCAATATAAAAGAAGCCTAATGAACCAACTATGTAACTCATATTAAAAGAACGCCAAAAAAGTCTTTCAAAAAAAGACAAAGAAATAAAGCAATCTTTTAAACAGGTATTTTTAATTATCAAATAGATTTACAGTTTAATGTCACAAAGTAGAAAAACTATTAGATAAAAAAAAAAAAAAGATTTCCTTGGCTGTGCTCAGGTTTGAACCCACAACCTTGTGAAGACCTGCTGATAGACAAAACAATGCCTTAACCCAATGAGCTATACTATTCCCTGTGAGCAAGCAGTCAATAAGCCTAATGAACCTACATGGTTTCTTTTCCATACTTCAACACAATGTAACGCATATTAAAAGAACGCCAAACAAGTTTAAAAAAAAAAAAAACAAAGATATAAAGCAATCTTTTAAATGCCTTAACTCATTGAGCTATCCTATACCCTTTGAGCAAGCAGTCAATAAGCCTAATGAACCTAAATGACTTCTTTTCCATTCTTCAACAGCATGTAATTCATATTAAAAGAACGCCAAACAAGTCTTTCAAAAAAGACAAAGAAATAAAGCAATCTTTTAAACAGGTCTTTTTATAAATCAAATAGATTTACAGTTTAATGTCACAAAGTAGAAAAACTATTAGATAAAAAAAAAAAAAAAAAAAAAAGATTTCCTTGGCTGTGCTCAGGTTTGAACCCACAACCTTGTGAAGACCTGCTGATAGACAAAACAATGCCTTAACCCAATGAGCTATACTATTCCCTGTGAGCAAGCAGTCAATAAGCCTAATGAACCTACATGGTTTCTTTTCCATACTTCAACACAATGTAACGCATATTAAAAGAACGCCAATATAAAAGAAGCCTAATGAACCAACTATGTAACTCATATTAAAAGAACGCCAAACAAGTCTTTCAAAAAAGACAAAGAAATAAAGCAATCTTTTAAACAGGTCTTTTTAATTATCAAATAGATTTACAGTTTAATGTCACAAAGTAGAAAAACTATTAGATAAAAAAAAAAAAAAAAAAAAAAGATTTCCTTGTCTGTACCCGGGTTTGAACCCTCAACCCTGTGAAGACCTGCTGATAGAAAAAACAATGCCTTAACCCAATGAGCTATACTATTCACTTTGAGGAGGCAGTCAATAAGCCTAATGAACCTACATGGCTTCTTTTCCATACTTCAACACAATGTAACTCATATTAAAAGAACGCCAAACAAGTTTAAAAAAAAAAAAAAACAAAGATATAAAGCAATCTTTTAAATGCCTTAACTCATTGAGCTATACTATCCCCTTTGAGCAAGCAGTCAATAAGCCTAATGAAGCTACATGGCTTCTTTTCCATACTTCAACACCATGTAACTCATATTAAAAGAAGCCTAATGAACCAACTATGTAACTCATATTAAAAGAAGGACAAACAAGTCTTTCAAAAAAGACAAAGAAATAAAGCAATCTTTTAAACAGGTCTTTTTAATTATCAAATAGATTTACAGTTTAATGTCAGAAAGTAGAAAAACTATTAGATTAAAAAAAAAAAAAAAAAAAATTTCCTTGGCTGTGCCCGGGTTTGAACCCACAACCTTGTGAAGACCTGCTGATAGACAAAACAAAGCTTTAACCCAATGAGCTATCCTATCCCTTTAGAGCAAGCAGTCAATAAGCCTAATGAACCTACATGGCTTCTTTTCCATACTTCAACTCCATGTAACTCATATTAAAAGAATCCTAATGAACCAACTATGTAACTCATATTAAAAGAACGCCAAACAAGTCTTTCAAAAAAAACAAAGATATAAAGCAATCTTTTAAATGCCTTAACTCATTGAGCTATCCTATACCCTTTGAGTAAGCAGTCAATAAGCCTAATGAACCAACTTGGCTTCTTTTCCATACTTCAACACCATGTAACTCATATTAAAAGAACGCCAAACAAGTCTTTCAAAAAAGACAAAGAAATAAAGCAATCTTTTAAACAGGTCTTTTTAATTATCAAATAGATTTACAGTTTAATGTCAGAAAGTAGAAAAACTATTAGATGAAAAAAAAAAAAAAAAAGATTTCTTTGGCTGTGCCCGGGTTTGAACCCACAACCTTGTGAAGACCTGCTGATAGACAAAACAATGCCTTAACCCAATGAGCTATCACATTCCCTTTGATCAAGCAGTCAATAAGCCTAATGAACCTACATGGCTTCTTTTCCATACTTCAACACCATGTATCTCATATTAAAAGGACGCCAAACAAGTCTTTCAAAAAAGACAAGGAAATAAAGCAATCTTTTAAACAGGTCTTTTTAATAATCAAATAGATTTACAATTGAATGCCACAAAGTAGAAAACTATTAATTAAAAAAAAAAAAAAAAAAAAAAGATTTCCTTGGCTGTCCCGGGTTGAACCACAACCTGTGAAACTGCTGATAGACAAAACAATACTTAACCAATGAGCTATACTATTCACTTTGAGCAAGCAGTCAATAAGCCTAATGAACCTACATGGCTTCTTTTCCATACTTCAACACCATGTAACTCATATTAAAAGAACGCCAAACAAGTTTAAAAAAAAAAAAAAAACAAAGATATAAAGCAACCTTTTAATGCCTTAACTCATTGAGCTATCCTATACCCTTTGAGTAAGCAGTCAATAAGCCTAATGAACCTACATGGTTTCTTTTGCATATTTCAACACCATGTAACTCATATTAAAAGAACGCCAAACAAGTCTTTCAAAAAAGACAAAGAAATAAAGCAATCTTTTAAACAGGTCTTTTTAATTATCAAATAGATTTACAGTTTAATGTCAGAAAGTAGAAAAACTATTAGATTAAAAAAAAAAAAGAAGAAATTTGCTTGGCTGTGCCCGGGTTTGAACCCACAACCTTGTGAAGACCTGCTGATAGACAAAACAATGCTCTAACCCAATGAGCTATCCCATCCCTTTTGATCACGCAGTCAATAAGCCTAATGAACTTACATAGCTTCTTTTCCATACTTCAACACAATGTAACTCATATTAAAAGAACGCCAAACAAGTCTTTCAAAAAAAACAAAGATATAAAGCAATCTTTAAATGTCTTAACTCATGAGCTATCCATACCCTTTGAGTAGCAGTCAATAAGCCTAATGAACCTGCATGTTCTTTTCCATACTTCAACACCATGTAACTCATATTAAAGAACGCCAAACAAGTCTTTCAAAAAAGACAAAGAAATAAAGCAATCTTTTAAACAGGTCTTTTTAATTATCAAATAGATTTACAGTTTAATGTCAGAAAGTAGAAAAACTATTAGATTAAAAAAAAAAAGAAAGATTTCCTTGCTGTGCCCGGGTTTGAACCCACAACCTTGTGAAGACCTGCTGATAGACAAAACAATTACTTAACCCAATGAGCTATCCTATACCCTTTGAGTAAGCAGTCAATAAGCCTAATGAACCAACTTGGCTTCATTTCCATACTTCAACACCATGTAACTCATAATAAAAGAAGCCTAATGAACCAACTATGTAACTCATATTAAAAGAAGGCCAAACAAGTATTTAAAAAAAAACAAAGAAATAAAGCAATCTTTTAAACAGGTCTTTTTAATTATCAAATAGATTTACAATTTAATGCCACAAAGTAGAAAAACTATTAGATAAAAAAAAAAAAAAAAAGAGATTTCCTTGGCTGTCCTCTTCCAAACAAGTTAAAAAAAAAAAAAAAAAAAAACAAAGATATAAAGCAATCTTTTAAATGCCTTAACTCATTGAGCTATCCTATACCCTTTGAGTAAGCAGTCAATAAGCCTAATGAACCTGCATGGTTTCTTTTCCATACTTCAACACCACGTAACTCATATTAAAAGAACGCCAAACAAGTCTTTCAAAAAAGACAAAGAAATAAAGCAATCTTTTAAACAGGTCTTTTTAATTATCAAATAGATTTACAGTTTAATGTCAGAAAGTAGAAAAACTATTAGATTAAAAAAAAAAAAAAGAAAGATTCCTTGGCTGTGCCCGGGTTTGAAACCACAACCTTGTAAAGACCTGCTGATAGACAAAACAATACCTTAACCCAATGAGCTATCCTATCCCTTTTGAACAAGCAGTCAATAAGCCTAATGAACCTACTTGGCTTCTTTTCCATACTTCAACACCATGTAACTCATATTAAAAGAAGCCTAATGAACCAACTATGTAACTCATATTAAAAGAAGGCCAAACAAGTCTTTCAAAAAAGACAAGGAAATAAAGCAATCTTTTAAACAGGTCTTTTTAATTATCAAATAGATTTACAATTTAATGCCACAAAGTAAAAAAATTATTAGATTAAAAAAAAAAAAAAAAGATTTCCTTGTCTGTGCCCGGGTTTGAACCCACAACCTTGTGAAGACCTGCTAATAGACAAAACAAAGCCTTAACCCAATGAGCTATCCCATCCCTTTTGATTGGCAGTCAATAAGCCTAATGAACCAAATGGCTTCTTTTCCATACTTCAACACCATGTAACTCATACTAAAAGAACGCCAAAGAAGTCTTTCAAAAAAAAAAAACAAAGATATAAAGCAATCTTTTAAATGAACCAAATGAACCAAATGAACCTACAAAGCTTCTTTTCCATACTTCAACACAATGTAACTCATATTAAAGGAACGCCAAACAAGTCTTTCAAAAAAAACAAAGATATAAAACAATCTTTTAAATGCCTTAACTCATTGAGCTATCCTATACCCTTTGATTAAGCAGTCAATAAGCCTAATGAACCAACTTGGCTTCTTTTCCATACTTCAACACCATGTAACTCATAATAAAAGAAGCCTAATGAACCAACTATGTAACTCATATTAAAAGAAGGCCAAACAAGTATTTCAAAAAAAAACAAAGAAATAAAGCAATCTTTTAAACAGGTCTTTTTAATTATCAAATAGATTTACAATTTAATGCCACAAAGTAGAAAAACTATTAGATAAAAAAAAAAAAAAAAAAAAGATTTCCTTGGCTGTCCTCTTCCAAACAAGTTTTAAAAAAACAAAAAACAAAGATATAAAGCAATCTTTTAAATGCCTTAACTCATTGAGCTATCCTATACCCTTTGAGTAAGCAGTCAATAAGCCTAATGAACCAACTTGGCTTCTTTTCCATACTTCAACACCATGTAACTCATAATAAAAGAAGCCTAATGAACCAACTATGTAACTCATATTAAAAGAAGGCCAAACAAGTATTTAAAAAAACAAACAAAGAAATAAAGCAATCTTTTAAACAGGTCTTTTTTAATTATTAAATAGATTTACAATTTAATGCCACAAAGTAGAAAAACTATTAGATAAAAAAAAAAAAAAAAAAGATTTCCTTGGCTGTGCCCGGGTTTGAACCCACAACCTTGTGAAGACCTGCTGATCGACAAAACAAAGACTTAACCCAATGAGCTATAGTATTCACCTTGAGCAAGCAGTCAATAAGCCTAATGAACCTACATGGCTTCTTTTCCATACTTCAACACCATGTAACTCATATTAAAAGAACGCCAAACAAGTTTAAAAAAAAAAAAACAACAAAGATATAAAGCAATCTTTTAAATGCCTTAACTCATTGAGCTATCCTATACCCTTTGAGTAAGCAGTCAATAAGCCTAATGAACCTACATGGTTTCTTTTCCATACTTCAACACCATGTAACTCATATTAAAAGAACGCCAAACAAGTCTTTCAAAAAAGACAAAGAAATAAAGCAATCTTTTAAACAGGTCTTTTTAATTATCAAATAGATTTACAGTTTAATGTCAGAAAGTAGAAAAACTATTAGATAAAAAAAAAAAAAAAAAGAAATTTCTTTGGCTGTGCCGGGGTTTGAACCCACAACCTTGTGAAGACCTGCTGATAGACAAAACAATACCTTAACCCAATGAGCTATCCCATCCACTTTGAGCAAGCAGTCAATAAGCCTAATGAACCTACATAGCTTCTGTTCCATACTTCAACACCATGTATCTCATATTAAAAGAACGCCAAACAAGTCTTTAAAAAAAAAACTAAGATATAAAGCAATCTTTTAAATGCCTTAACTCATTGAGCTATCCTATACCCTTTGAGTAAGCAGTCAATAAGCCTAATGAACCAACTTGGCTTCTTTTCCATACTTCAACACCATGTAACTCATAATAAAAGAAGCCTAATGAACCAACTATGTAACTCATATTAAAAGAAGGCCAAACAAGTATTTAAAAAAAAAAAACAAAGAAATAAAGCAATCTTTTAAACAGGTCTTTTTAATTATCAAATAGATTTACAATTTAATGCCACAAAGTAGAAAAACTATTAGATAAAAAAAAAAAAAAAAAAAAGATTTCCTTGGCTGTACCCGGGTTTGAACCCACAACCTTGTGAAGACCTGCTAATAGACAAAACAATGACTTAACCCAATGAGCTATACTATTCACTTTGAGCAAGCAGTCAATAAGCCTAATGAACCTCCATAGCTTCTTTTCCATACTTCAACACCATGTAACTCATATTAAAAGAACGCCAAACAAGTTTAAAAAAAAACAAAAAACAAAGATATAAAGCAATCTTTTAAATGCCTTAACTCATTGAGCTATCCTATACCCTTTGAGCAAGCAGTCAATAAGCCTAATGAACCTATATGGTTTCTTTTCCATATTTCAACACCATGTAACTCATATTAAAAGAACGCCAAACAAGTCTTTCAAAAAAGACAAAGAAATAAAGCAATCTTTTAAACAGGTCTTTTTAATTATCAAATAGATTTACAGTTTAATGTCAGAAAGTAGAAAAACTATTAGATAAAAAAAAAAAAAAAAAAGAAATTTCCTTGGCTGTGCCCGGGTTTGAACCCACAACCTTGTGAAGACCTGTTGATAGACAAAACAATACCTTAACCCAAAGAGCTATACTATTCACTTTGAGCAAGCAGTCAATAAGCCTAATGAACCTACATGGCTTCTTTTCCATACTTCAACACCATGTACCCCATATTGACAGAACGCCAAACAAGTTTAAAAAAAAAAAAAACAAAGATATGAAGCAATCTTTTAAATGCCTTAACTCATTGAGCTATCCTATACCCTTTGAGTAAGCAGTCAATAAGCCTAATGAACCTACATGGTTTCTTTTCCATACTTCAACACCATGTAACTCATATTAAAAGAACGCCAAACAAGTCTTTAAAAAAAAAACAAAGATATAAAGCAATCTTTTAAATGCCTTAACTCATTGAGCTATACTATCCCTTTTGAGCAAGCAGTCAATAAGCCTAATGAAGCTACATGGCTTCTTTTCCATACTTCAACACCATGTAACTCATATTAAAATAAGCCTAATGAACCAACTATGTAACTCATATTAAAAGAAGGCCAAACAAGTATTTCAAAAAAGACAAGGAAATAAAGCAATATTTTAAACAGGTATTTTTAATTATCAAATAGATTTACAATTTAATGCCACAAAGTAAAAAAACTATTAGATTAAAAAAAAAAAAAAAAGATTTCCTTGTCTGTGCCCGGGTTTGAACCCACAACCTTGTGAAGACCTGCTGATAGACAAAACAATGCCTTAACCCAATGAGCTATCCCATCCCTTTTGATCAGCAGTCAATAAGCCTAATGAACCAAATGGCTTCTTTTCCATACTTCAACACCATGTAACTCATATTAAAAGAACGCCAAACAAGTCTTTAAAAAAAAACAAAGATATAAAGCAATCTTTTAAACAGGTCTTTTTAATTATCAAATAGATTTACAGTTTAATGTCAGAAAGTAGAAAAACTATTAGATTAAAAAAAAAAAAAAAAAAAAAAAATTCCTTGGCTGTGCCGGGGTTTGAACCCACAACCTTGTGAAGACCTGCTGATAGACAAAACAATGCCTTAACCCAATGAGCTATCCTATAAATAAAAAAAAAAAAAAAAAAAAAAAAAAAAAAAAAAAAAAAAAAAAAAAAAAAAAAAAATATTTCCTTGGCTGTGCGCCAAACAAGTCTTTCAAAAAAGACAAAGAAATATATCAATCTAATAGTTTTTCTACTTTGTGGCATTAAATTGTAAATCTATTTAATAATTAAAAAGACCTGTTTAAAAGATTGCTTTATTTCTTGGTCTTTTTTGAAAGACTTGTTTGGCCTTCTTTTAATATGAGTTATATAGTTGGTTCATTAGGCTTCTTTTAATATGAGTTACATGGTGTTGAAGTATGAAAAAGAAGCCATGATGGTTTATTAGGCTTATTGACTCTTGGCTCAAATGGGAATTGATTGCTCAATTGGTTAAGGCATTGGTTTACTAATCAGCAGTTACCCCTAAGGTTGTCGGTTCAAACCTTGGCACAGCCAAGGTAATAATTTAATTTCTTTTTTTAAATCCAAAAAAAGGAAAATAAGCCTTGTTGGTTCATTAGGCTTATTGACTGCTTGCACAAGTCGAAAGGGATAGCTCAGTGGGTAACGTGTTGGTTTACAAGTTTGTGGATTCAAACCCCATTATTGCCAATGTAAAGTTTAATTTAGCTTTTTTTATCCAATAGTTTGTTTACTTTGTTACTTTAAACTCTAATCTTTTTTATCAGTAGATTTTTTTTATCTAATAGTTTATTTACTTTGTTACATAAAACTGTATATCTATTTCTTAATTAAAGAGACCTAATTAACAGATTGCTTTATTTCAAGACTAAGGTCTTTTGGAGTGCAGGGAGAGCTACTGAAGACCTTTTTTGACTCGGTTGTGGCATCAGCCATATTCTATGGTGTGGTCTGCTGGGGTAGCAGCATCTCTACAGTAGACATGAAGAGACTGGACAAACGGATAAGGAAGGCCAGATCAGTTCTGGGGATTCCCCTGGACACTGTACAGGAGGTGGAGAAAGGAGGATGGTAGCAAAACTATCATCATTACTGCAGAATGCCTCTCACCCCCTGTATGAAACAGTTACCTCGTTGAGCAGCTCCTTCAGTGACAGACTGATACATCCTAAGTGTCTGAAGGAGCGATACAGAAGGTCTTTTATCCCTGCTGCTATTAGACTTTACAATCAAAGCTGCTCCCAGTGAACCATTAACCATAATACACACTTATTACTGTTCAATGGTGTAAAAGTTACTGTTATTACTGTTTTACTGTGTAATAATACTTCCTGTGTGCAATACTACCTGCAATACGTGCAATATCACCTGCAATATGTGCAATATCACCTGTGTGCAATACTACCTGCAATAGGTACTTTTTCCTCATTTGTATTTATACATTGTGTTGTGTATATACTTGTATACAATAATATGTCTATTCTTTTATATATTTGCAGAAATTTCCCCACTGTGGGACTAATAAAGGTTTATCTTGTCTTATCTTATCTTATCTTATCTTATCTTATCTTATCTTATCTTATCTTATCTTATCTTATCTTGCTTTTTTTATCTAATAGTTTTGTTTACTTTGTTACATAAAACTGTACATCTATTTGTGAATTAAAGAGACCTGTTTAAAAGATTGCTTTATTTCTTTGTCTTTTTTGAAGACTTGTTTGGCCTACTTTTAATATGAGTTACATGGTGTTGAAGTATGGAAAAGAAGCCATGTAGGTTCATTAGGCTTATTGACTCCTTGCACTAGTATAAAGAAATAGTTCAGTGTTTAAGGTGTTGGTTTATCGGTCAGCAGATCCTCATAACGTTGTGGTTTTAAACCCCGGTATTGCCAATATGAAGTTTTAATTTAGCTTTTTTTATATAATAGTTTGTTTACTTTGTTACATAAAACTGTACATCTATTTGTTAATTAACGAGACCTGTTTAAAAGATTGCTTTATTTCTTTGTCTTTTTTGAAGACTTGTTTGGCCTACTTTTAATGTTACATAGTGTTGAAGAATGGAAAAGAAACCATGTTGGTTCATTAGGCTTATTGACTCTTTACATTAGAAGAAAGGAATAGCTCAGTGGTTGCATTGTTGGTTTACTGATCAGCAGATCTCCAGAATGTTGTGGGTTCAAACCCCCGTATTGCCAAGGTAAAGTTTTTATTTTGCTTTTTTTATCTAATAGTTTGTTTACTTTGTTACATAAAACTGTACATCTATTTGTGAATTGAGGAGACCTGTTTAAAAGATTGCTTTATTTCTATGTCTTTTCTGAAGACATGTTTGGCCTACTTTTAATATGAGTTGCATGGTGTTGAAGTATGGAATAGAAGCCATGTTGGTTCATTAGGCTTATTGACTCTGTGACTTAGTAGAAAGAGATAGCTCAGTGGTTAAGGTGTTGGTTTACCGATCAGCAGATCCCCTGAACGTTTTGGGTTCAAATCCTAGTATTGCCAAGGTAAAGTTTTTATTTTGCTTTTTTTATCTAATAGTTTGTTTACTTTGTTACATAAAACTGTAAATCTATTTGTTAATTAAAGAGACCTGTTTAAAAGATTGCTTTATTTTTTGTCTTTTTTGAAGACTTGTTTGGCCTACTTTTAATGTTACATAGTGTTGAAGAATGGAAAAGAAACCATGTAGGTTCATTAGGCTTATTGACTCCTTGCACTAGTATAAAGAAATAGTTCAGTGTTTAAGGTGTTGGTTTATCGGTCAGCAGATCCCTATAACGTTGTGGTTTTAAACCCCGGTATTGTCAATATGAAGTTTTAATTTAGCTTTTTTTATATAATAGTTTGTTTACTTTGTTACATAAAACTGTATATCTATTTGTTAATTAAAGAGACCTGTTTAAAAGATTGCTTTATTTCTTTGTCTTTTTTGAAGACTTGTTTGGCGTTCTTTTAATATGAGTTACATGGTGTTGAAGTATGGAAAAGAAGCCATGTTGGTTCATTAGGCTTATTGACTCCTTGCACTAGTCGAAAGGAATAGCTCAGTGGTTAAGGTGTTGGTTTATCGATCAGCAGATCCCCACAAGTTTGTTTGTTCAAACCCCGTTATTGCCAAGGTAAAGTTTTAAGTTCGCTTTGTTTATCTAATAGTTTGTTTACTTTGTTACATAAAACTGTACATCTATTTGTGAATTGAGGAGACCTGTTTAAAAGATTGCTTAATTTCTATGTCTTTTCTGAAGACATGTTTGGCCTACTTTTAATATGAGTAACATGGTGTTGAAGTATGGAAAAGAAGCCATGTTGGTTCATTAGGCTTAATTACTGCAGGCAGAAGTAGAAAGGGATAGCTCAGTGGGTAAGGTGTTGGTTTATCAATCAGCAGATCCCCATAACTTTGTGTGTTGAAGAAAAGGTAAAGTTTTTATTTAGCTTTTTTTATCTAATAGTTTGTTTACTTTGTTACATAGAACTGTAAATCTATTTGTTAATTGAGGAGACCTGTTTAAAAGATTGCTTTATTTCTTTGTCTTTTTTGAAGACTTGTTTGGAGTAATTTTAATGAGTAACATGTTGTTGAAGTATGGAAAACAAGCTATGTTGGTTCATTAGACTTATTGACTGCTGGCAGAAGTAGAAAGGGATAGCTCAGTGGGTAAGGTGTTGGTTTACCAATCAGTACATCTCCACAAGTTTATGGGTTCAAATCCTGGTATTGCAAGGTAAAGTTTTTATTTTGCTTTTTTTTATCTAATATTTTGTTTACTTTGTTATATAAAACTGTACATCTATTTGTTAATTAAAGAGACCTGTTTAAAAGATTGCTGTATTCCTTTATCTATTTTAAAGACTTGTTTGGCCTACTTTTAATATGAGTAACATGGTGTTGAAGTATGGAAAAGAAGCCATGTTGGTTCATTAGGCTTATTGACTGCTTGCACAAGGGGATAGTCATAGCTCAGTTGGTAAGGTGTTGGTTTACCAATCAGTACATCTCCACAAGGTTGTAGGTTCAATCCCCGGCATTGCCAAGGTAAAATTTTAATTTCGCTTTTTTATCTAATAGTTTGTTTACTTTTTTTTACATAAAACTGTACATCTATTTGTTAATTAATGAGACCTGATAAAAAGATTGCTTTATTTCTTTGTCTTTTTTGAAGACTTGTTTGGTTTACTTATGATCACACTCTTGATGTCACCCAAATGAGGATGGGTTCCCCTTTTGAGTCTGGTTCCTCTCAAGGTTTCTTCCTCATAACATCTAAGGGAGTTTTTCTTTGCCACAGTCGCCACGGCTTACTCATCAGGGATAAATGCACACCATTCACTTTAACTGTTGATTTCTGTAAAGCTGCTTTGAGACAATGTCTGTTGTGAAAAGCGCTATACAAATAAACTTGACTTGACTTGACTTGACTAATTTTAATATGTTACATAGTGTTGAAGTATGGAAAAGAAGCCATGTTGGTTCATTAGGTATATTGACTGCTTCCACTAGTAGAAGGGATTAGACCGTTGTGGGTTCAAACCCTGGTATTGCCAGGATTATGTTTTAATTTTTCTTTTTTTATCTAATAGTTTGTTTACTTTGTTACATAAAACTGTACATCTTTTTGTAATTAAAGAGACCTGTTTAAAAGATTGCTTTATTTCTATGTCTTTTTTGAAGACTTGTTTGGCATACTTTCAATATGAGTTACCTGGTGTTTAAGTATGGTATAGTTTGTTAACTTTGTTACATAAAACTGTATATCTATTTGTTAATTAAAGAGACCTGGGGGGTATTCCAGAAAGCTTGGTTAACTTACCATCTGATAAATCATAACCTCTGGGTTGATTTACCCCAAACAGGCATACCATGAGTATGTCGGTTCCAAAACACCTGAGAAGAGTTAGTTTAATCAACCTCCAACTGGTTACCCAGAGGTAATGCGCGTGCACGGTGCATATATAAAGACATTCTCAATGGATCGCCGATTTCACGTGTCACCATGGAAACGCAAAGCGAAAAAAAGAGAGCGTCGTATTTCACAGAGGCGGAGTTGGAGGTTTTAATGCACGCTTATGAGGAGTATAAGCCAATAATATTAAAAAGAAGCAATACAGCTGCATCAGCTAAAGCAAGAGAGTTGGCTTGGCAAAAAATAACAGACAGAGTAAATGCGTGAGTGTATTGAATTACAAATTTGGTATTGGCTCCCATTTTATTATAATGCAAAATAATGAAGTATGACTTATACATCCTTTTGAATGTTATATCACTATGAAAGCATTTACTTTTCCTGCCATTTATTTCTTGAGTTTTAAATAATAATGAATATTTCTTATTTAATAAGGTGTAATCCTTCTGGAGCCACAAGAACTTTAAGCCAAGTCAAAATGAAACACAAAAACATTCTGCAAAAAGGTCATATTTGATTACACAATTACTGAACTATTATTATAACAGGATTTAGTATATTCATTCTGTCATGTAGCTAATAGAAAGAAGACTGAAGCCCGTCTAACTGGTGGGGGCCCACCACCACCTCTAAGGAGCTGGCTCTGTCCCTTAATAAAGGGCGACCAGTGGTTGCTGGCATTCCAGGGGGCAGTTCATCGCACACACCATGCACCACAAGTGATGGTGAAAAAATGGTGAAATGTAAGTTTACCTCTATGATTTGTTTTCATTTTTTGTCCTAATAAATTACTATCTCTGTCACTTAAACGCTTTTTGAACAAGATTAATTTTTATGTAGGCTTATTTTATTTAACTGCATATGATGTATAGGCTACTGTGATCTTATTCTGACATCTTACTCTTTTCATGTATTATTTTCTTTGATAATATTGAGAATTTAATGGGTTGTGTGTTCTTATAGATACTGATGGACATATTGTATTATTGGACCCTCCAGAAAGAACACAGTCTGTCACAGTTGTAAGTGATTTGTTGTCAGGTACTTTTAGTTGCTTTTAGGTATTTTTTTTTTTTTTGCCAGATAATGTATACTTGAATATTTCTCCTGTAGGATGAAGATGACGATGAAGAGACCACATCTGCTGTGACAGAAGTGGACAATGCTGGTAGATCCACTGAGGTATGATGCATACCATTATAATGTATGACCCCTTTTTGCATTAGAGTAACAAACTGTCATTGTCCCTTCACAGTACATACCCAGGGATTTGCACACAGATGAGGGTTCTTCAACCTCAGCACACAATCTAAGCAGGGTAAGAATTTGTGTCCAGGTGTCCATATTTGAATTTTATTGTCTGACCAAACAATCTCATTCATTACATTTTTTCCACCTTCCTAGTTGCCAGCAAAGGAGCTGTATAAGGTCCATCTTCAAAAACAAATAAGAAAAAGTGACATGGAGATGGACCTTATACAGCTTCAAATGGAAGAGAAAAGACTCCTCATTAAAAAAGCAGCACTGGAAATTGAATTACTGTAGCATCGCTTTAAGGTGAGAACTTGTCTGAATATGAATCTGTTGCATGTTAAAAGTGAGTGAGTGTGAGTGAGTGAGTGAAAAAAGCAATATAAAAAAACATTTTATTGAATTTTACTTTTATTGTTTTTCAGGAAATAAAGAAATAAACTGCCTTTCAGACCAGTGCAAAAAATTAATAAAAGTGATTTTGACAGATCCTGTCTCTCAAAAGTCTTCCGTCTCTGTTGGCCTCTAAAATCTGTAGGTGTTCCTCTGGGCCATCTTCCTCAATACAAGGAGGGTGGCTCTCTCCTCTTATAGTGGCAATATTGTTAAGCACAACACAATCCACTATAATGTCGCATGCCCTCTCTGGACTAACCCAGAGCCCACGCAGACACTGAAACCGAGATTTGAGGATCTCTATAGTCATCTCCACCTTGGCCCGTGTTCAGCTGTGAGCCAGTTTAAACTGTGTCTGTGGTCCAGGCTTAGGTTCAGGGTAGGGTGTCATTAAATAGGGCAGACAAGGATATCCTCTGTCCCCCAGCAAGTAACCATTGTACTGTCCTGTAATGATTGAAGTGTGCAACACAAATATAGTAAAAAGGAAAGAAACTATTGTATAAAGCAAAACATACCCTGTTGAAATGTCTGGCATAATGATCACTCGCGGAAAATTCTGGCATCATGCACAGATCCTGGCCATTTTGCCTCGACATTGGTAATGATTTGGGTTGCCTCACATATTACCTAGTTAGTGGAAAAAGTAATGACTTTAATGATTTTAAGAAGGGAAAAAATTAAGTTGTTACCTGCACATTGATACTATGAATAGATTTCCTATTAACATAGTCTCCCTCATTTATTGGTGGAGCTTTAATAGGAATGTGAGTGCCATCAATGCACCCAATTACATTTGGAAACCCTGAAACAGAAAGTTATGGAAGTATGAAGTGTGTGTGCGCATAATGAATACATGTATAGATATAAATAATATGACTAAATATTTTATATATATATATATATCAATACGCGGTCTTATAACCCTCTCCCGACAAAAAAAACCTCGTATAATTTGTGCTTCTACGTCCACAGGATCCTCATCAAAAGGGCACCTCCCGAGCAGGTTATCTTCAGAGAGTCAGTTGCTATGGTTACATACATACCCAGAAAGTTACCTCCGTTTCTGGAACCAAAAGTTGAGGTTATCCACGAACTTACCCATAAACATACCCAGGTATGTCACATAACCTGCTTTCTGGAATACCCCCCTGTTTAAAAGATTGCTTTATTTCTATGTCTTTTTTAAAGACTTGTTTGGCCTACTTTTAATATGTTACATAGTGTTAAAGTATGGAAAATAAGCCATGTTGATTCATTAGGATTATTGACTGCTTGCCCAAGAAGAAAGGGATAGCTCAGTGGGTAAGGTGTTGATTTACTGATCAGTAGATCCCCACAAAGTTGTGGGTTCAAACCCTGTTACTGCCGAGGTAAAGTTTTAATTTCGCTTTTTTTATCTAATAGTTTGTTTAGTTTGTTACAAAAAACTGTATATCTATTTGTTTATTAAAAAGACCTGTTTAAAAAGTTTGCTTTATATCTTGGCTCAGTAGTTAAGGTGTTGGTTTATCGATCAGCAGATCCCCATAACGTTGTGGGTTTAAACCCCGGTATTGCCAAGGTAAAGTTTTTATTTTGCTTTTTTTATCTAATAGTTTGTTTACTTTGTTACATAAAACTCTACAGCTATTTGTTAATTGAAAAGACCTGTTTAAAAGATTGCTTTATTTCTTGGCTAAGTAGTTGAGGTGTTGGTTTATCGCTCAGCAGATCCGCATAACGTCGTGGGTTCAAGCCAAGGTAATGTTTTTATTTTGCTTTTTTTTTATCTAATAGTTTGTTTAGTTTGTTAGATAAAACTCTATATCTATTTCTTAATTAAAGAGACCTGTTTAAAAGATTGCTTTATTTCTTTGTCTTTTTTGAAGACTTGTTTGGCCTACTTTTAATTTGAGTTACATGGTGCTGAAGTATGGAAAAGAAGCCATGTTGGTTCATTAGGATTATTGACTGCTTGCCCAAGTAGAAAGGATTAGCTAATTGGTTAACGTATTGGTTTACCGATCAACAGATCTCCACAACCTTTTGGGTTCAAACCCTGGTATTGCCAAGGTAAAGTTTTTAATTAGCTTTTTTTATCTAATAGTGTGTTTACTTTGTTACATAAAACTGTACATCTATTTGTTAATTGATGAGACCTGTTTAAAAGATTGCTTTATTTCTTTGTCTTTTTTGAAGACTTGTTTGGCCTACTTTTAATATGAGTTACATGGTGTTGAAGTATGGAAAAGTTGTCTTGTTGGTTCATTAGGCTTATTGACTGCTTGCAGTAGAAGAAAGGGATAGCTCATTGGGTAAGGTCTTGGTTTACCAATTAGCAGGTCCCCAAACGCTTGTGGGTTCAAACCAATACCATCATAAAGTTTTTATTTCGCTTTTTTTTATCTAATAGTTTGTTTACTTTGTTACATTAAACTGTAAATCTATTTAGTATAGATCTATTTAAAAGATTGCTTTGTTTCTTTGTATTTTTTTAAAGGCTTGTTTGGCCTACTTTTAATGAGTTACATGGTGTTGACATATGGAAAAGACACCATGTTCATTAGGCTTATTGACTGCTTACACAAGTGGGAAGTGGGAAGTGTAAGGGCGGGGAACCACCCACTGGTCCAACGGCGGTTTCCAGAGGCGTGGCGAAGGATTCTCGCGCGTTCTAATCTTTCCTTTCACATTAGATAATAAGATTTGGATTAATGTATTACTTCATTTTTTGTTATTGACCTCTTATCTGACTCCATTTAGATAAAACAATAAATATTTGTATAGGTTGTTATTTTACTAATAGTATAATTTTGATGGATGTTTGTCTAGTTATTCTGATTAAGCTCTGGCATTACACTCGTTCATTCGGTTCACACAGTCGCACAAGATCCTAGTATAGGCCTTATAATTAATATACTGGTCTACGGTCATAAGCGAATCAGTATTGGTCGCTGCCAGAGGTTGGACTATATGCTTAAGCGGCCGCTTTCTGCGTGCTCAACTTTAAACATACTTTATTTAGTCCCCTTAGAGGTGACACTTAATTATTACAACAATTATTTCTAACCACAGATAATGAATAGAATAATATTGAAATAATCAGAGGTTGAGGCTGACCCTATTTAGAGTGATTAGAAATGTTACTCTAAACGGAAATACATATTGTTAGCCTCCACGCTTCTAAGTACACTTAAACTAACGCCAAGTGCTAGTCGTATCTCTAAAAACCTCAGTTGATGTATTATTCACTATCTAACTAGGATTTAGGCCGATTCTAGCCTGATATTCAGTCCTTACGGTAACTGCGGATGCAACGTTATTACTTGCAGTGTCAACATTTACCGAGCAACACAGAATAAAATCAAACATAACAATTTATTAACCAGGTAAGAAAATCACAATTCAAAGCCAATTTATAGTTCAATTAAAATATAACATAAATACAAACCAATAGTATTTACATTTAAACAAGAAATATAAAACCTTTCATACCTGGTACAAGGCGACACACAGTAATCGTGCGGGATATCTGTTTACAGATTCCCTGAATTGTTGGTCAGTTCTCCTTAAATACCCAGATAGAGTAAGCATTATGTAAACATTATTTAGCAATGGAAGTTTGCATTGATTGGTTCTTACAGACCTGTGGGAGGCACCTCGCCTGTATACATCTGTAGTGGGGTACGCCCCTTGTATAGAGTTATGTTTTCTTTAACTTTATTAAAACCCTTTTTTTATTATTTGTTCTATTGCTGTGGGAATTGGACCTGTGTACCAGTCGCGATAAACCTTTGTAAAGAAATGAAACATGAACATTTTCTGTCGTTATTTACATGTGATATGACCTTTCTTACACATAATCATCTGGTGTGTTGTAGAATGTCCTGTGTTCAGGATGTAACAGGAAACGGAGGGGTAGAGGGGTCAGACATTTGTCTGCAGATCTACCATTTGTATGGAGATGTGGTGTTTGAAGGCCAAGGGTAGCTCTCCGGGGAGCCTACTGTATTCCAGATAACGTCCTGGTTCTCGAGAGGGGTGTTGGCCCCCTGCCGTGAGTCCTGGAGGAAACGTGTTTTGTGTCATAACGAGTTCTTTTGATGTCCTTGTTGCTTCGGGCATTTACAGGGCCCACATCCTGCTCTCTCGGGCATCCATGCTGTGTTCTCGGGGCCGTCCTTTTGGTCAGGATCAATCAAAATGTCTTACAGAAGTCTGTGGGTAAATTATTGGTTTACAGATTTGCAGGTCGCCACAAGGTTGGGGGTTCAAACCCTGGCGTTGCCAAGGTAAAACTTTTATTTCTCTTTTAAAATCTAATAGTTTGTCTACTTTGTGACATTAAACTGTAAATCTATTTGGTAATTAAAGAGACCTGTTTAACTCTTTAGGCTTCTTTTTTGCGTGAGCGCAACAAATAGCCCATTGTTCTCAGGTGTTAATGTTTAGCAATAGATTAAATAAAAAGGGAGAAGAGTAACCATTGTAAATGTCTGCAAGACAGTTTAACTGTTTTTTGTTATTAATACAAGTTAATTTCAATTAATGAACATTTAAACAGAAGGTTAAAAATGTTCCATGTAATGTTCAGAGAATGTGTATGTGCATGTTTCTTTAAAACATACGTGATGTAAACGTGATGCCAGTGTTTGTCCGCGGTACTATGGAATTATGGGTCAGAGCGTAGCAACGACATGGACACATGCTGATATGAACGGCTTCCACAAATAACTACCATTTATCTGCATGTGGTTCAAAAGGCGCACACGGTAACTGTAATATTGTGTCAAATATTATAATGTTGTTCATGTGCTGTTATGTAGGATGTGTTATGTATTATATATAAGTTGTATATAAGTGTATTGTGCATTGTAATGTTGTGATTGGGACCAATTATGAATGGATTGTGCTTTGTGGATGTTTTTCATGATTGTGAGATGTGTATTTGAATGTTATATGTTTATATTTTTTTATAGTTTTCATGGTGTCTGAAGAGAGAGCGAGTGAGAGAGTGTGTAAATAAATTCAAACGACATCAGTACAATGCGTGGGCATTATTTTATTGAACCAGTGCAGCTACAACACTGACTAACTATACATCATTCTAAAGCTCTAAGTCTCAAGCAGCGATTTCAGATCACTGTTTCTCAATGAAAAAAGTATAACAAATGTATTTTCTGAATGTGTGTAAGCAGTACACACAAACAACATAAAAAAACCGCACTACTTACATTGTTATTGTAATAAGATAAGGGTCCAGTGAACAACATGCTGTAAAGCATTTTTACCCCAAACAAACAATAGTGTTGTCATTTAGATGTTTATTCCTTTGTTTTCATCACTGAACTTCGGCTGGTGTTTGTGTGTATATATTTCCGAATAACTTTCACATAAAAAACAACATCTTGCTGGTAAAAAAAAACCAAAAACAAATATGGCTGGTAGAATATAGTGTTACAAAACGGTTGAGACCACAAAATAATAAAAAAAGTAAAAAGAGGAGAAATCTTTGGTTGAGTCTCTACTCTCTGCAGGTGTCTCATGTTTTTTTTTATGCGCCGCCTATCATTTCAAACCTTTTATTTCCAGCCAGTAGCATTATGGAAACAAAACGATTGATGGAAAATGTAGCCAATAAGTGCAGGATTTAACGATATATGGGAGGATTTTATTCTCCACTTGTGAGATTCTTAGTTTTATTACTCTTTACAAACTCTTACTTGTCGAAGCAGCACGTGCTGTGTCGAACTAGGAAGTGATGCAGCTCTCAGGTCAACACAAACAGCTGTTTATAGCTCGTGCTAACTGGACTTTGTTTACAAGAAAACAAGGGAAAAAATGGACAATCAAAAAAGTTGTTTTATCTGAGATTTGCAAAAAAAAGCAGCGATATGGAAAATATTTTTGGGGCGGAGTAACAACAGAGACTTAGAGATCTACATCTGTAGGTTACAATATATCTCCCTTTATAGTTTTATACGATTTTATTGATTTTATTGCCTGTTTGTTTTTATAAGAGAAATGCTTGATCAGTCTCTTGTCATTTCAAGACTTGACTACTGCCACTCTCTGCTGGCAGGTCATCCCCTGAACGCTATTCGTCCACTGCAAATGATCCAAAACGCAGCTGCATGGCTTATGTTCAATCTGCCCAAGTTCTCCCACACGACCCCACTGCTGCGCTCCCTGCACTGGCTTCCAGTAGCTGCACGTATCAGATTCAAACATTAATGCGTGCATAAAAGGCCAAAAATGGACCAGCACCATCTTACCTCAGAGACCTCATCACATCTCGCACTGCACCACGCTGTCTGAGATCCTCCAGCATGCTTGACTGGTACCACCTTCTCTCAGAATGAGAGGTAAGTACACTTCAAGGCTTTTCTCTGTTCTGGCACAGAGGTGGTGGAATGAAATTCCCCTAGATGTCCGTACAGCGGAGTCCCTGACTATCTTCAAGCGACGATTGAAGACCTACCTCTACCTGAAACACCTAAATTAGCACTTTCTAAGTTTGCTTTGTAGAATTCAAGAGTTGTATTTATATTAATTTTGTAATCTGGCATACCAGTGTAGATTTATTTATTGCTAGAGACTCAAAGCACTTTTTTACGTCGTTTTGGATAATTGTGTCTGCTAAATGCCGCAAACGTAAATGTAAATGTTAAAGAGAACTGTTTAAAATATTACTTTATTTCTTTGTTTTTTTTAAAGACTTGTTTGGCCTTCTTTTGATATGAGTTACATAGTGTTAAAGTATGGAAAAAATGCCATGTTGGTTCATTCAGCTTATTGACTGCTTGTACACTTAGGAACTGGTAGCTCAGTATGTAAGTTGTTGGTTTACCGATCAGCTGGTCCCTGACAAAATCAGAGGTTCATACCCTTCATCATCAAAGTAAAATTTTAATTTCTCTTTTGAAATCTAATTGTTTGTCTACATTGTGACATTAAACAGTAAATCTATTTGTTAATTAAAGAATCCTGTACAAAAGCTTGCTTTATTTCTTTGTTCTTTTTTGAAAGACTCGTTTGGCCTACTTTTAATGAGTTAGATGGTGTTGAAGTATGGAAAATAAGCCATGTTGGTTCATTAAGCTTTCTGACTGCTTGTACTACTGGGAACTCGTAGCTCAGTGGTTAAAGTGTTGGTTTACCGATCAGCAGGTCCGTACAAGGTTGGGGGTTCAAGCCACAGCATTGCCAAGGTGAAGTTTTTATTCTCTTTGGAAATCTATTAGTTTGTCTACTTTGTGACATTAAACTGTATATCTATGTGGTCATTAAAGAGACCTTTTTAAAAGAGTGCTTTGTTTCTTTGTCTTTTTTGAAAGACTTGTTTGGCCTACTTTTAATATGAGTTACATGGTGTTGAAGTACGGAAAAGAAGCCGTGTTGGTTCATTAGCCTTATTGACTTGCTGCTCAAAATCATCAATATATATGGCATTAAATACTTATCGTATCTCTATTATTTGCAACATCCTGGCTGGGCAAAAGCTTTGATTAAAAGAAGGGGTTCTGGGAGATGTGGCACAACACTAGCAACTGGTGGTACTGCAAGTGTTTGCTCTTGAACAATATGCAGCCATCCACACAGGTCTTGAAGAGCAGACTTGAAGAGCAGAAGTTCATTGCTTTAGAAATAAGTGCTTGGTAGTTGTGCATTCTTTTTTGGTTGAACCACAGGATCAGGGAGAGCCCAGGATTTACACATATCTGCTGGATTCCTGGGTGGCATTATTGTTCTGTCAGGCTCAAACAGTGGTCAACACTGAGCAGCAGGGTTTTTTTAAGATGGCGGCTTGAAGGGAGGCTGTGTGTAGTTGAGTGGTAGTGTCTCTTTGCTGAGTTTCCTATTATTATAACCCGGATATTATAATTTTAACAAGCTCATGTCTTCTGATTGCTATTATGAGCATAAATAACTACTTTTTGAGGCAAACAGAAAGCATGCCACGTAAGAAAACGCATATTGCCAACAGCTCTGAGGAGGCCGATGAGCGAGCTGAAACTGCTAATGCTAATACGAGCTCGCCCGCGACTCCGCTGTCTGACGCGGTTGCAAAGATTACAGCCAATATCTCCAAGCTCATCGATGAAAAAATTGACCCGATATCGCAGTTGTTACAACTGCACCGTTCTGAACTAGACAAGCATAATAAGCGGATCACTGAAGCGGAAACGAGGATATCGGATATGGAAGACGTGGTAACCCCGATCAAGGCTAAGCTACAATCCCTTGAGAAACTAGTACATGACATGGGCAAACGGGCTGAAGACCTTGAAAACAGAGGAAGGAGGAAGAATATCTGCATTGTTGGATTACCTGAGGGCGCAGTTTTTCGAATCATGGCTTCCTAAGACTCTCTGTATTACTTAGAAGGTGGGACATATAAAGCTGGAGAGAGAACACCAATTGCTCGCCCCCGAACCTTCCTCTACGCAGCGACCGCGAGCCATTTTGGTGAGGTTCCACAACTTCCAAGACAAACAGCGAGTGTTAAGTGCAGAGCGGGAGCTGGGGATCAAAGGTTCCCCTTTGAAATTTGGGGACAGCACGGTGATGTTCTTTCAGGATTTTTCTGCGTCCATCCTTCACAAGTGCAGGATGTTTGACAAAGTTAAGTCCCTCGGCGTGGAATACAGGCAAATTTACCCTGCCCTCCTCAAGGTGAACATCCGTGGCTCGGTGAAGGTGTTTCATGAGCCGGCCACTGTCGAGGCGTTCCTAAGTTCGCTGGATGCAGAGCCTGTTGGTAATATCTGATTGCCCAATTTACACTGAATGCTTTCCGGATATTTATACACTGGCGCGGGTTTAAATATTGAACATTTACCTCAGGCATTGAAACGTGTGTTTACTGTATTGTTTACTAAGCTGTGTGGTCATTAATGATGGCACTACTGCTCAACGTTTTGGTTGGATTTTTCCTTGTTTCCTTTTGCCGTTAGGGAACCTCTTTTCACTGAAACTTCCGTTATGCAACGAGAGATAAAGTGTGTAATTTTGTTAGTGTTTAACAATTCTTGTTCAAGTTCTTTGTATCTGTTAATCTGTTTTTATTTTTTGGCTTACCACTTGTTTATTTGGGTGACATCTATATTTTTCAAATTGTAAATTTTGACTACATTATCTCTGGTATACAATTGGAATGATAAAGCTTAAAGTGTGTACGTGGAATGTTAATGGTATCCATACACCTATCAAGAAAAGAAAAGTTTTAACTTACTAAAAAAGGAGAGGGTACAAATTGCTTTACTACAGTAAACCCACTTAAATGATCAGGAACATGCTAAGCTATCACAAGGGGGGTTTGGCCAGGTCTTTTTCTCATCTTTCACTTCAAGGAGCAGAGGCGTAGTTATTTTAATTAAGAGAGGTATGCCATTCCAATTAGTATAAGTTGTAATTGTGAAGGGGGTATTATATGGGGAGGAAAATGCTTTCTTGAACATTTACTGGCCCCCTGGCCACCCAGACAATTTTCTGACTACAGCGTTTGCAAAATTAGCAGAGTGGGGAGTGAAGACACTGTTTATTGGGGGGATTTTAATTGTCATTTATGCCCCATTATAGATAAATTCACGACAGGTAAACCATTAATATCAACCCGGGCTAAAACTGTGAAGACTTTGACTATGTAGATATTTGGAGGGCCTGCCACCCGGCAGAACAGGAATACACTTTTTTTCTGGAGTCCACAGCTACTATACTAGGAAAGATTATTTATTTTCTCCAAAGAATATGTTGCAGCATATAATGTCTTGCCATATAGGTAATATATCTATATCCGACCATGCAGCAGTTTTCACTGAATACTCCTTAGGGACCCAAAATACTACATCTAATGTTTGGAGATTTCAACCATTTATTTTGCCTGATCATAATTTTATATCATATTTTACAGAGGAGTTTAACTCTTTTATTTCCATTAACTCTGCCTCAACCGAAGATCCATCCTTACTATGGGAAACTGCCAAAGCTTTTTCTAGAGGCTTTTTCTATCATAGCATATACACTTAGTAAAAGGCGCAGACAAGCCAAACAAAAAGAGATCTTAGAAACTTAAGAATCTTAAGGCTGCTGAGAGACTATATATTACAAAACCAACCCCTGGTAGGATGATGGAAATTTCAGCACTTAGATCTGCTTTAGATTCTCTTTTAACAAAGCAAGCAGAGGTAAAAATTCATTTTGCTAAACAGAAAATATACAAGCACAGGGATAAAGTGGGGAAATATTTAGCATTCTTAACAAAGAAAAAATCCGACTCTCAGTCTATCCTATCCATTGTGGATAGTAACAGTAAACGTTTTCTAGACAGCTTATCTATTAATATTACATTTAAAGAATGGTTTAAGAATTTTTATAAATCAGAATTAGAAGGGGATACAACACAATCCACAGAGTTTTTTTTCTCCACCCTCAACCTTCCCAGTTTATCAGAGGATCAGACCTCTTCTCTCAATGCTCCTATATCTAAAAAGGAAGTTCTAGAAGCAATAAAGAGTTTGCAATCTGGGAAAGCACCTAGCCCAGATGGGCTCAGTACTGAATTCTACAAAGAATTTAAAGATTTATTAGTTGACCCCTTACTAAATATGCTCAATGACTCATTTGTAAAAGGCCATTTGCCACGATCCATGAGAGGCGAATATATCCCTAATTTTGAAAAAAGGTAAACAAGCAGAAGGACTGTTCGTCATACCGACCTATTTCACTGCTTAATGTAGATCTGAAGATTCTTTTTAAAATATTAGCAACACAGTTAGAATGCCTTCTCCCCACTCTAATAAAGGATGACCAAACAGGTTTTATTGTAGGACGCAACTCTGCAAATAATATGTGGCGCCTGTTGAATTTGATGCAGTTTGCTAGGCAGCAGTCAGTGGGTAGTCTTGCGATTTCTCTAGATATGGAGAAGGCATTCGATTGCATCAAATGGCAGTACTTATTTCATACGTTACATAAATTTGGTCTTGGTGAGCACTTCGTTAAGTGGATCAAGTTATTGTATAATGAGCCTCTTGGTGCCGTGCTGACTAATGGATGCCGCTCCTCTGCATTCAAAGTTGGGAGAGGGACGAGGCAAGGCTGCCCTCTATCACCTCTTTTATTTGCTTTGATAATCGAACTGCTGGCAGAAGCTATAAGGATAAATAATGAAATTTGTGGGTTAACAATAGCAAACAATCAACATAAGATTGCCCTATATGCCGATGATACTTTGATACCTCTACCCCTGTTCTTTTAGACACAATTAACAAATTCGGCACCTTCTCAGGATATAAAATTAATTATGATAAGTCAATGGCAACGCCTATAGGTGGATTAAAACAAATACCCCAGACACTATCACCCTTTCCGTTTAGATGGGCCCTCCGAGGGTTTTATATATATTTGGGCATTAATGTTACTCCCTTCTTTGAACAGATGTATAAAGTAAACTTTCCTCCACTTTTTGAACGTATTTGGTTGGATTTAGAAAGGTGGAGTGTTCTTCCTGTTTCTTGGTTGGGACGGATCTCCCTCCTAAAGATGAATATTCTCTCAAGATTACTTTACCCCATATAAATGATTCCAATAAGGTTTACACATAAAACTGTTAAGAAATGTATTGGTTGGTTTAGTTCCCTTATATGGGCTGAAAAAAAAGGGCACATATAAAACTTTCAACTTTATTGCTTCCATCTTCAGTGGGAGGTCCTGATATACGGAGATATCAGTTAAGTGTTCACTTGCATTACATTTCTGACTGCGTACATAGAGGGCCCAAGCAGTGTGATTTGATATTGAAAGCTCACTCAGTAAATTTCCTTTAGTAAAATAGCTTTTTCTTAAAAAGTTTAAGTCCTTGAAAGTTGCTTGCAGTAACCCCATCACAATCAATGCTGTCAAGGCATGGCAAGTTGTCAGGCGTTTGGAGGGTTGATCCCAACTTACCTCAACATATACTCCTGTTTGTGATAACTATGACTTCCTGCTGGGGACTGTAGACTCAAAGTTTCGAGTTTGGACACACAAAGGTCTCAATACTTTACATGATCTATTTGAGGGGGACACTTTGATGTCATTTGACCAATTAACCACCAAGTACAACATTCCACGACAGGATTTTTTTCATTATTTACAATTGAGAGACTTTTTGAAAAAGGACACTACTTTGCTCACAAATTAGGACATTTCGGCTGTGGAGAAACAGCTTTTTTCACTAACGAACAGCTCCATAAGCTCTTTATTTAAGGTTCTCAAGGATTGTGGATGTTCAAATACGGACTTATTGAAGAGGACATGGGAAAAGACCCTTGATATGGAAGAATGCAGGGACCTTAAGCATATGTAACAGAGTAAAAGCAATGCAGTTGAAAATTTTGCACAGAGCTCACATTCCACCTTCGCGGAGGCAAAAAATTTAAAGAAGACTGCTTCCCAATGTGCCCGAAATGTAAAACAGAAGAAGGAGATCTTATTTACTGTTTCTGGTCTTGTAGGGAGAGCCAGAAGTTTTAGGTTATGGTTGAAAAAGAACTTAATGCTATCTTATCCGTTAATATTGGCTACGATTCAAAACACATATTGCTTGGAATATACGATGACATGGTTGCAGACAAACATAAAAAGACACTTTGCAAGTTCCTAACATTCTGTGCAAGAAAATGTATTCTTTTGAACTGGTTAGTTGATAAGGCCCCTTCTAGGTTATTATGGCACAGGGTTATATTGGAATATGTCTCATTAGATTATCTAACCTGTGCGTCCAATAATAAAGATGTCCTATTTCATAAAAGGTGGGACCCATTTCTGATATATATGGGCTTAGATATATCCTCTATTCTAATTAGAGGGTTTGTTTAATGAGGTTTAAATATGTGGAGTAAAATATGTAAGATATATGGTTTGTATGACTAGGTCATTCTTTATTTAATCTATTTCTTAAATTGATTTATTGAAGTGGTAAGCCATATGTTTGTAAATTTTATTTGATTTATTATTTGTTTGTTTTTCTTGTTCTTTTGTTTGATTGAAGATTTTTTTGTAATGTTAAAAAAATTAATAAATATATTTCACAAAAAAAACACTGAGCAGCAAGAGCACTAGCAGTCTGCCATTGGGAGGTGTAAGAATTCACAAACAAACTCAAATGTTAGGAAATCCATAGTTTTTATATTAAAATGTTCAACGAAAATGAAAAAGAACATTTCATTCACAATCGTAGGTCCCCAAAAATACAGCAAAGTGGAAAAACAAAAGACAGGCAAAATTCAAAAAAGGTAAAAAAAAAAAAAAAAAAAACCCAAACTCATCAGAAACTTAGGAAAAATCTTAAGAACAAAAGTCTGTCTCAGAAACGCAAAAAAAATAAAATGATAATAGTGACGTAAAAAATTATCACAGGAAACAAACCACACAACTTTAACAATAAAGCCAAATGATTGCCACACAAAGGGAATTTAAATACACACAGGGCTCAAATGGAAACAATAGGAAAC
Source organism: Silurus lanzhouensis (assembly GCA_039877035.1). Taxonomy (NCBI): domain Eukaryota; kingdom Metazoa; phylum Chordata; class Actinopteri; order Siluriformes; family Siluridae; genus Silurus; species Silurus lanzhouensis. The sequence goes on from JBCEWE010000562.1 coordinate 30,448, forward strand.
TAATAAAAAACATACACAATGGTGACATCTGGTGCAAAAAACAGAGAAACCCAAAGAAAAAATGGTAGCAACCTCCAGATCCTGATAAATTAGACATTTTAAGTGGTCATGTCCCCCAGTATCCCAGTATAAATAATTTTTAGATGATATACACATAGTACTTAGAACAGATTTGACTGCACCAATGCAGTGCACATTTTAGCACTCCAGAAAATAAATCACATTTCTAACATAAAATATTCTCTTATAATCCAAACACACAAACTGATGACATTTCTGAATATTTCATGCTTTTCAGTTATTTCCTGTTAAATTGCTGGTAATGTAACAAAAAATTTTGTCAGACTTGGTCTTGAGTTCCATCCTCTTTTTTTAGCAAACTTGAAAGCGTTTCCAAAAAGGTCAGGGAATAATGTCATCAAGTTGAACTTCTCTGCATCCTCAATGCTGTTCAAACAAAACAAAAGAAATTAGTCGTGACACAGTACAAACAAAATCATCTCAGTAATGAATATTTTTGGTAGCACTCACTGATGTTCGTGCAGATTCCGTATGAAGCGCAGCAGCCCCAGTGTGTTCTCCGGATACGCCTTTTTCTTACCTTCCAATTTTTGTACAAGCTCACAGGAAAACTGAGAAATACAGGCATTATAGGAAACCATGTACTTTATGATGCACAAACAAGTATTCTGTTGTTTCATGAATCATATTTTCATGAGGGATCACTGATACATGCTACTGTTAGCAAATCTTTAAACAGAATGAGTTTATAACCATTGAATTTTACAGGTATAACTTGTAATACAAATTAATAACATTTTTATAACATATATAATATATTCACTGTTTCAAAAAACAAATTATTGCAGATTACTACACACATGCCCTGATTTAACTTTAGTAAACAGATATACAATGAAACACAATCTACTGTACATTTTGTTGTACTGTTAAATGTGGTTGCACTCACTTTTGTTTTCCAGTCTGAGAAGCTTTTCTCCACGGTAAATGCAGAAAGAAGGTCTGGCTCAGCGTTGCGGCAGTTCACAACCTCCTTTTCATTCCCCAGCTTTTTTAAGTACTCCACTTTCCTAAAAATTATATATATATAAACACTGGAATATCAGTCTGTATTAAAGTAAGGAGAAATAAATGGCAAACTACCAAATCTAGTTTTTCTTCATTTTCACACACTTTTTTTAAAATAAAAAAAATCACCTCAGCACAAAAATGAATATTATGACCAAAATGCAATAAAAACGCTAACAAAAGAACAGACAAAAGACTTCACTCAGAGCACAGAGCACAATTTACTTCAAATCGGTCCCATGTTCTAGTAAATACTAGAGTTGGAAATCTTTGAATAGAATATCCAAATAAAAATCATGGTGTCCATTACAAATGCTTGCTATCTTTCCAGTTTCCTTCCACACAAAACTCATCATAATTAGGCACTATGTATTGTATTCAGTATTACTAACAGAGAAATCTTCTGTCTGATATTCCTGTACACACTGTGCTTATTTATTACATCTATATAATATCTTGTAACATATAAAAACATTCACAAGTTCTGCTAGTGATCTGCAAAAATGTTGCAAATTATGCTCAATTACTTTCCTGGTAATGGTCACAGTGGATCTGGAGTCAATACCAGGAACAGTGTGTACAAATCATATGAATTCACTACTGATGGGATGCAACTTAATTACAGGGCACTATGCACACACATTTAACAACTCACTTTGCACATTTGGGCAATTTGGCAAAGAAAAATTAAATCAGAGATTACAAGTAACATCCGAGATAATGTTACTCGTCACTAACATGATGATTTGTTAGTTATATCTTAATTAAATTAAATTAAATTCATATTTATTTGTATAAATTAAAAATTACAATTGTATTTGTCAGATACACATACATACATACAGAGTGTGACATGCAGTGAAATGCTTTGCAGTGAAATGCTTTAGGGCTTTTAACAATGAACATTGTCTCAAAGCAGCTCTTACCATTCATCTGTCCAAAAGAATGGGTGGCAAAGAGTCTCCTCTACATTAGGTCTGTTCTTTGGCTCATGACTGATCATCCACTCCACTAGGTCCATCGCCAGGTCATCCTCCAAGTGTTCCAAGGAATATTTCCCTTCAAAAATATTAAGTTCACACCGGACACCTTTGCCAAATGGATGATGTCCACAAGAGAGGATGTAATACATCAACATTCCCGCAACCTAAATGAGTATAAACAAAAAGATTTAAATCAAAACCCTTTTTACTATTTAATATGCTCCCCTTTATGGAACTCAAACTGCGTCGGAACACTTTGGGAACGTGACTGCGTTGTCCATGCTCTAAATAATGGGTGTAATCAGTCAAAATTGAAGGCAGACTGTCACCGGCAGGGTGACATCATGACCAGGAAGTTTAAAATGCACATGGACTGAAGCTGGCTTCTGCTTCTGTCTGTTCAAGAAGCATTTTGTGTGAAATTTAATGTTGTTTGTCTGTCTGTCAAAAAAGAAAATGAAGGCATCAAACAAAACCAAGCACACTTTTTGGCCATGTGTTTCTCCCTGCCCCTGTTTTATCACGGGGGGGGTGATACACACAGCCTTTGTGTTGCTTGTTTGGGAGTGGAGCACGCTATTTCGGTTCTCGAAGGAGCCTATTGCCAGCATTGCCCTCATGCGATTGACTCTTCCCCTTTCCACAAGACCAAACAGCACCTCCTCTCTTCCTCCGAGGGGCGGGGGGGCAGGCTCTTGCAAACCTGATAGCAAGGAGCTCCTGGAGGTTGCGAAACGTGCTGTCCAGAGACTGGATATAGCTTGGCCGGCCGATGAGCATAAAGCAACTCCGTCCAGTAAGCTTAAAAGAGCGCTTTTTGCTCCCTGCATCACAGCCTCCGTGTCGGGGCCTGCCATTTTTCCCTGACCTGAATACCGAGGTGTCCAGGTCCTGGGCCCGGCCTTTCTCGGCCCGCCCCTTCAGCCCCAAGACCGGGGTGTATTACAACGTCCTGGGATTTTAGGGATTATGGATATGGTGTCATGCCACGGGTTAAACAGACGCTAGCAGGCTATCTCTCCCCAGGTGTGGCATCTTCTCTTAAGCCCCTGACACTACCCACTAAGCCCCTGTGTACTATGTCAGTGCTGGTGGGGAAGGATTATGCCTTAACAGGTCAGGCCGCTGGATGTCTGCACACCATGTCGGTGTTACAGGCATACCAAGCCGACCTGCTGTGGGAGCTGGATGTGGGAGACATTATGGGCGACCAAATACTAGAGCATTGGCGCACAGCGGACTTGGCTCTACAAGCCACTAAAGAGACCGCTAAGGCCATTGGCGGGTCTATGGCCACCCTAACTACCACAGAGAGACATCTGTGGCTCACACTGTCTGGAATCCCTGACAGGGACAAGGCTCTGCTGCTGGACACCCCACTCTCACCCTCAGAGTCTTTTTCGGCAAGGCCGAGTTTGGTAGTCTAAATGTTTCAGGAAGCCAGGAGACAATCGGTGGCGTTCCAGCTATACCTCCCATGTCGCTTTCATGGGGCTGCGCCCACCGAGCAGCCCCATGTAAGCGGCGTGGGAGGTACAGCTGGAAGGCCACCGATTTGTCTCTTGGCTTCCTCAACCCAGCACTTCCTACCGGCAAGTGCATAGACAGAGTGTTCCGAAGTGCTCTCTGCCCCGTGCAGCGCCCTGAGCCAAAGCCCTGTGTAGTGAAAGATCTGAGGACTGTCATCTCCAAGAAGAGGGCTTTGGCCAAAAGGTCCTGACCGGACCTGTGGGAGGTGACTGGAGGGCCTGTAGCACCGCTTTTCTTGGTGCCCGTTTTCCTCCGGCCCCCTCAGTGAGCTCCCTTCTTGGTTTCAGCCCAGCATTATAGCGGACCAGGAGGGCTCACCATGGCACTGCCAGAGTTTAGTCCCAAAAGTTTAGTCCCAAGAGACACACACCAGAGTTACTCCCAAGAGACTGATACCCATAAAGGAGCAACTTTCAGCCTAGATAGTTCTGCCAAATGTGTCCCGATGGGACCTGCGCACTGTAGAGCGAGGCTATACAATTCAGCTCGGGTCTCGTCCACCCTGGTTTCATTCTGGTGGAAAGCAAGCAGGCTCAGGTTTGGAACATGAAGCTATACTCTCTTGAGGAAGGAGGCGGTCCCTCCGTCAGACAAAGGGCCCAGGTTCTACAGCCAGTACTTCATAGATTCTAAAAAGGACGGTGGGTTGCATCCTATCCTAGATCTATGTCAGCTGAACTGCTCTTTGATGAGGCTCTGGTTCAAAATGCTCAAGCCTCAAGCAGGTTGTGTCTCAGATCAGATCCGAGGACTGGTTTGTCACGGTAGATCTAAAGGATGCGTACTTTTATGTACCCATCCTACCTTCTCACAGGAGAAGAGGTTCGCTTTTGGGGTCAAATGTCATTCCACATGGCCTCCTGTACATGAGACTCATTCAGTGGTGGCTCAGGGCCTATGGGTTCTCATGGAAGGGCAATACCCTCTGTACGATTAAGGTCACGTGGCAATGCCTATGTGCCTTAGATGCCTGTAGAGATGGGAGAGTCCCCATCTGCTGTGGCACATCAATTGCCTACAGATGCTGGCTGTGCTTCTGGCTCTGAATCGGTTCCTTTCGGACCTCAAAGGCCATCATGTGTTGATCTGCTTGGACAACACCTTGGTGGTCTCGTATATCAACCACTAGGGAGTCTACGCTCCCAACCCCTGTACAGGCAGGCCAGATCCTCCTGTGGGCCCAGGGAAAGCTTCTCTTCCCGAGAGCAGTTCTTGCTGGCTGGCTGCTCTCTGAGGAGAATAGGTGATCTACAGGCCCTTTCTGTGGCACCCTCCTTCCTGGAGTTCTCTCCAGGCATGGCCATTGCCTTCCTGCACCCTAGAGTGGGTTACATCCCCAAGGTGCCCTTGGTCGTCCCACAACCTGTCAGGTTCTAGGCATCAAATCCTCCTCTATTCCAGACCCCAGACCAGGAGAGATTGCACCGGCTGGTCTGAGCACTGGACTGGTATGTCCACAGGACAAGTTCTTGGAGGAAGTCGAAAACAATTGTTCATCTGCTACAGCCCTCCGAGGAGAGGCCTTCTGCTCATTAGCAGACCCTCAGCAGATGGATTATTGACGCTATTGCATCCTTTTACGGGTCCTCAGATCTCGAAGCTCCATTCGGGATAGAGCACACCTGACCCAGAGTGTGGCAGCCTTGAAGGCTTGAACCTCTGGAGTCTCCCTCCATGACATGTGCGACGATGCAGGCTGGTCCACCACACTCACCTTTGTCATGTTTTATAACCTTGACATTTGTGCCACTCCTGGCACCTCTGTCCTTCGTCCTAGCTGTGCTCTTTCACACTAGTCGGGGACTGGTCTGACTGGTCCAGTCCAATGCAGCCGAGTTCCTGAAAGGGAACGTGCCTAGTTTCCTGAGGCAACCAGGCACTGCGTCTCTATGCCACACCTCCGGCATCCCTTCAGCGCTTCCTTCTCAGTTACAGAAGCTGAAGCCGGCTTCACTCCATGTGCGTTTTATACTTCCTGGTTGTGATGTCACCCTGCCGGTGACAGCCTGCCTTCAATTTTGACTGATTACACACATTATTCAGAGCATGGACAACAACCCAGCCATTGAGGTTGCACAAGCCAGTGCACTCTTAGTGCTGGTAAATAGGAGGGTTTCATTAGTAAGGGCATGCAGTGTAAAACATGCGCCAAATCAAATATGCGGATCACGAAAGAGAAATTCATAATGGCTCACTCGAGGCCCGAGTTACCAATGATTGCCACAGGTATCGTTAGCCAGCAGGGTAGCGGTGGACATTGGGCTACTGTTGGCCAAAAGGGGAGAAGGAGAGGAGGAAGACATCTACAGAGACGGCAGGACAGGAGAAGTGGAGGAGAGTGGAGGTTAGGGTGGGCACTATAAATGTTGGTACTATGACTGGTAAAGGGAGAATGGTAGCTGATATGATGGAGAGGAGAAAGGTAGATATGTTGTGTGTTCAGGAGACCAAGTGGAAAGGAAGTAAGGCAAGGAACATTGGAGGTGGGTTTAAACTGTTCTATCATGGTGTGGATGGAAAGAGAAATCGTGTAGGGGTGATTCTAAAGGAAGAGTACAGTAAGTGTGTAGTGGAGGTGAAGAGAGTTTCTGAAGGGGAGAGTACAGTTGAAGGGGTGATGATAAATGTCATCAGTGCTTGTGCTACACAAGTGGGTTGTGAGATGGAGGAGAAGGAAAAATTCTGGAGTGAGTTGGATGTGGTAGCAAGTGTACCTAGAAATTAAAGATTGGTGATTGGGGTGGATTTCAATTGGAATGTAGGTGAAGGGAACAGAGTTGATGAGGAGGTGATGGGTAGGTATGGTTTTAAGGAGAGGAATGTGGAAGGGCAGATGGTGGTAGATTTTGCTAGAAGAATGGAAATGGCAATGTTGAACACTTTTTTTAAGAAGAAGGAGGATCATAAGGTGACATATAAGAGTGGAGGAAAGTGCACACAGGTGGACTATGTTCTATGTAGGAGATGCAACCTGAAGGAGATTGGAGACTGTAAGGTGTTGGCAGGGACAGCGGAGCTAGACAGCATCAGATGGGGTCTGTAGGATGGTTTTGGTGGTGAAGAAGAAGAGTAGGAGAACGAGGACTGAAAGAAGAATAAGATGGTGGAAAGTGAAGGAGAAAGACTATGGTGAGAGATTCAGGAAAGAGGTCAGACAGGGGCTCAGTGGTGGTGAAGAGGTGCTGGATGATTGGGCAACTACTAGTGATAAGGAAGACAGCTAGAAAGGTACTTGGTGTGACATCTGGAAATAGAAAGGAAGACAAAGAGACATGGTGGTGCAATGAGGAAGCGCAAGAAAGCATAAGGAGAAAGAGGTTGGCAAAACAGAATTGGGATTGACAGCATGATGAGAAGTAGACAGGAGTACAAGTAGATGTGGCAACAGGTGAAGAAGGATGTGGCGAAAGCCAAGGAAAAGGCATATGAGGAGCTGTATGAGAAGTTAGACACTAAGAAAGGAGAAAAGGATTTTTACCAATTGGCCAGGCAGAGGGACCGAGCTGGGAAGGATGTGCTGCAAGTTAGAGCAATAAAGGATGGAGATGGAAATGTGTTGACTAGTAAGGAGAGTGTGTTGAGAAGATGGAGGAGTATTTTGAGCAGCTGATGAACAAGGAAAATGAGAGACGGAGAAGGTTGGGTGTTGTGGAGTTGGTGAAGCAGGAAGTGGATAGGATTAGTGAGGAGGAAGTAAGAGCAGCAATTAAGAGGATGAAGAGTGGAAAGTCGATTGACCAGATGACATACCAGTAGAAGCATAGAGATGTTTAGGTGAGATGGCAGTGGAGTTTTTAACAAGATTGTTTAACAGGATTTTGGAAGGTGAGAGTATGCCTGAGGAATGGAGAAGGAGTGTGCTGGTACTGATTTTAAGAACAAGGGAGATGTGCAGACCTGCAGTAACTACAGGGGAATTAATTAATTAGTCACACCATGAAGTTATGGGAAAGAGTAGTGGAAGCCAGGCTGAAAGAAGAGGTGACAATCTGTGAGCAACAGTTTGGTTTTATGCCTAGAAAGAGCACCACAGACGCCTTATTTGCTTTGAGAATGTTGATGGAGAAGTATAGAGAAGGTTAGAAGAAACTGCATTGTGTTTTGTGGATTTAAAGAATTTGTACAACAGGGTGCCAAGAGAGGAGTTGTGGTATTGTATGAGGAAGTCAGGTGTGTCAGGGAAGTAAGTGAGGGTGGTGCAAGACATGTATGAGGACAGTGGGACAGCAGTGAAGTGTGCAGTAGGAACGACAGACTGGTTCAATTTGAAGGTTGGACTGCATCAAGGATCCGCTCTGAGCCCTTTCCTATTTGCAGTGGTGATGGACAGGTTGACAGACGAGGTCAGACAGGAGTCTCCATGGACTATGATGTTTGCGGATGATATTGTTATTTGGGGTGAGAGTAGGGAGCAGGTTGGGAGGGCCTTAAGAGGTTGAGGTACGTGCTGGAGAGAAGGGGAATGAAAGTCAGTAGGAGTTAGACAGAGTACATGTGTGTGAATGAGAGGAAGGGCAGTGGAGTGGTGCGGTTGCAGGGAGAAGAGGTGGTGAAAGTGGAGGAGTTCAGGTACCTGCGGTCAACAGTGCAAAGTTATGGAGAGTGGGTTAGAGAAGTGAAGAAAAGAGTGCAGGCAGGGTGGAGTGGGTGGAGAAGAGTGGCAGGAGTGATTTGTGATAGAAGAGTATCTGCAAGAGTAAAAGGGAAAGTTTATACGACTGTAATGAGACCTGCTATGTTGTATGGTTTAGAAACAGTGGCATTAAGTAAAAAACAGGAAGTGGAGCTGAAGATGTTGAGGTTTTCGTTTGGAGTGACGAGGATAGACAGGATTAGAGAAATGGGAGAAACCAAAAGAAGAAGAAGATTCAGAGCATGTACAACATCGTAGCTTCCCAAAGCGTTCCGACGCAGTGTCTCATTCCCTCAGGGGACTAGAGTTAGATGCGTAACCTAGAGACGATGCTGTTACATATCCAAACCTGAATATCAGAACTCCTCTTGTAGCCACGGTTACTGTCCTCATCAACAGTTTCGCTGGGTTTCCAACATTTTGTTCCAGCAGCATTAGTGCGGCAAGTCGTCTCTTCCAACTTCAGCCTTCGACTTATGCCAAAATCAGCTAATCTCGCCTTTCCAGTTATATCTGTAAAATAATAATATACTATTAAATCTGCATGCATTACCAGTGATAATTTCACAATAATTACAGGTTTGATAAGTTGGGACTCCTACCAATCAGAACATTTTGAGGTTTGATGTCTCGATGAAGAACTTTAGTATCTTGGCTGTGGAGAACCTTCAGGCTACAGAGCACTTCTTTTACAATTTTGTTCAGGACCTTTAGCTGCTGTGAACTGTCTTCTGGCAAATGGTTCTGGATGTATTCCTCCAATGTGTATTCACAAAGTTGAAGGACAAGATATCCAAATTTGTCATCCTCTGCAAAGTCCACATATCGAACAATAGAAGGATTGTCAAGCTCAGGAAGGCGTAGAAATTCCTCTTCATTTTTTAAATCTTGATAATTGGACTTTAACATTCGCTTGACAGCTACCTCAGTGCCATCATCCCTCAGTCCAAGAAAAACCCGTGTTCCATCACTTCCTTTAGCTATCTCAAATTCTGCGCTTTCACTAATGGTAAGGTTCCCCAGGTGATAAATGTTACTTGCTTCCATGCTAGCCAGTTTCTCTAGTTTGGGCTTCCAGCGTTGGCTGATTGAATGCCATTTTCTTGGCACTGGTATATCATCCGTGCATGCTGTAAATGGGCGCACAGTGGACTCTTGAACTGAGGTTTTTGCAGTCTCTGAATTAAGTTTTAATGCTTGTACAGCATCATCTTTGAGCTTGTTTCTTGCTGAATGGCTTTCTTTTTTTTCTTCTTCTTCTTCTTTTTGACTTTGTTGATGACTTGCTCCCTCCTGCATCATCTAAAATACTTCCAGTCACTGGGCTTTGAGGACATCTGAGATTTGTGTCCAGTTTTTGCAGTTTCTCTTTGAGTATGTCATCTGTTCCTACTTCTACTTCAAAAAGAACCTTATCAGGCACTGAGGTTAATCCACATGACTTAATGTGCTCTGGGACAAACTCATATAGAGCAGCAAACAAATGGTAAGTAAGAATGCTGATATCTGTTGAGCAGTCAGGATTGGTGAAAGGCATAATTGCATTGCATAACTCTTCAAGTACAACATAGTTAAGACCATCAGCAGTAGGTTTTTGTTTGAGAACTTGTCCATGGTCACACAAAGAGTACTTAGTGTAGGATGATTAAAAATATCTCCCTGCACTGTATTAGTGGGCTGAAAGCATTTGATCAGAATGGGTACGATCCCATTAAATATTTCAGGGGATATTTCTTTCATCATGCAATTACAGCATGTAAGCTGCTCATAGCAAAAATCCTGTGTTCCATTGAAATTTTGGGAAAGCGTTTGATAAATCCATTGATGTAGATCTCTGATTTCATGGAGTCTCTCATCCACTTTATGCTACTTTGCCGATATTGTTCCTGTGATCTGCCAGTTACATTATTATATAGTTCAAAAAGTACAAGATGATTAATAGGATGTTCCTCAAGAAAATGTTCCTTGAAGAAATGGAAAACCTCTGGCTGAGATTTTTGGGAACCATAGCAGTAAAATTAAAAAACATTCTGCATTTCTTTACAGCAGCATTTTCTGCTGTTAAATTATTAATAAGAGTTTCTACTTTGTTATCAAAATCAGGGTTTAACCCATAATTTCTTCCAGGGTCAGCACCAGCTTCTAGAAGTACTTGGAACATGTCCAGTCTGTCCTTACTGGCAGCAAATTGTAATGGTGTAAAACAAAATTCTTTGTGACCATCTGGATTAGCTTTTGCAGCTAATAATCTTCTCACAATATGCAGTGGAACTCCCGGTGTAATGGCAGCATAATGCAGAGGTGTGAGGCCATTTGCAGACTTTATGTTGGGATCTCCATTTTCTCCCAGTAGAAAGTTACAAATCTCCTCATTCCCACATACAGTTGCTGCCGTCAGTAGAGAAACGTCATCATTCCAGTTTGCAGAAGAGTACAGTCCATTAATATTTACACCTCTTACAAGTTTCTTCAGTTTTTTTAGTTTGTTGTCAACTATGCATTGTATTAATGGACTTGTTGTTCTTGGCTCAACTTGAACAGGAACTGCCACCGCAAGTGGAAATGGTAATTGTATTTGGAATGCCATCAAGTCTCAAATATTCTGTTGAGATAAAATGGGGTGGCACTGATTTAGTTTATTCATTTACATCCATACTTTTTTACAAAAATAAAATCTGCATTCTAATAAACAAAAAAAAAAATTTGTAAAAATATTATTAATTCACAAGCCACAGAAATTACAGATTGTTAATTAAATATTTCAAAAATAAGCCAGAGATCTTTATCTACAACAACAGCTTTTATTGAACAATTTATCCTGTTCTAATATGATGTAATTATTTTGTTTGAACAAGTACACATATCACGAATATTTAGACACTCAGATAAACATGATTTTCTGTTTGCTTTATTTGTCTTTCTAATTTAAAGCACATTTAAAAACAAAGAATGTTGACCAAAGTGCTGTGCAAAGTATTAAAGAATCCCAAAGATACAGACAAAATAAAACATAAAATAGAGACTTTATACTGAATCATGAGTTAAAACAAAAAAGTTGTTTAAAGACTGACTTAAGACGTGATTCTGGGAGGACTTGATGTGGATCAGCAACGAATTCCAGAGCCTAGGTCCAGCAACTAAGAATGTTGTTACCCTTTGTTCCTCAAAGGTTCTTAACAAAGATTAGATCTGTTTAATTTCCAAAGAGATTTCCAAGTTGAAAATTTGCCACACTGATTTAATCTTGTGGCAATAATCTGTGCATCATTTTTGGCTCTGCTACTTAATGCCACTAGAGCACCAATTAGATTAAAAGAAATTCAAGGTACATTTATGCTTCTAAGTTTGAAGCTTTTTAAAGTAGGAACAAAATTAATTTTGTTCCTACCTGGAAAATTACAAGTTCAACACATCCTGCAACATTTCCTAACATTTTATAACTAGCTTAAATAATACCAATGCCATAACATAGAATTTGACTAATAGAATTACTTAGAGAATAAAGACTGAGCTAATCACACATAATTTATTATAAAGGTTAAATGATAAGTTCTTTGGTCTATTTTCTTTTTGTTAGACCTCCATTAAATATGTATGCTCTAAAGCAGGCAGTTTTGCCAAAATAAAAATGCAGGAGATATTGTTGGCATTCTTCTAAGAAGAAAGACATTCCAAAGCCTGTGACAGCGGCTTCCTTATATCTGCAAATATATACAATTAATATTGTAGAAAAGAGAGAGAGAGAGAGAGAGAGAGAGAGAGAGAGAGAGAGAGAGAAAGAGGAAAAAGTGGAACCATTGTGCAAAAATTACTGTTTACTCTCAGCAAGTTAACTGCAACAGACCAATAGACACAATAAAAATTTAAAGACAGTAATATTAATTGTTTGTTCATTTCAGATGTCTACTTTGTGAATTAGATGAAGTGGTAGATGGTGTACCTAGGAAAGAACGGTTGGTGATTGGGGCGGACTTTAATGGGCATGTAGGTGAAGGGAACAGAGGTGACGAGGAGGTGATGGGTAGGTATGGTTTTAAGGAGAGGAATGTGGAAGGGCAGATGGTGGTAGATTTTGCTAAAAGGATGGAAATGGCAGTGGTGAACACTTATTTTAAGAAGAAGGAGGATCATAGGGTGACGTATAAAAGTGGAGGAAGGTGCACACAGGTGGACTATGTGCTATGCAGGAGATGCAACCTGAAGGAGATTGGCGACTGTAAGGTGTTGGCAGGGGACAGTGTAGCTAGACAGCATAGGTTGGTGGTCTGTAGGATGGTTTTGGAGGCGAAGAAGAAGAGGAGGAGAGTGAGGACTGAAAGAAGAATAAGATGGTGGAAACTGAAGGAGGAAGAGTGTAGTGTGAGGTTCAGGGAAGAGGTCAGAGAGAGGCTCAGTGGTGTTAAGGAGGTGTTGGATGATTGGGCAACTACTGCAGGAGTGATGAGGGAGGCAGCTAGAAAAGTACTTGGTGTGACATCTGGAAATAGAAAGCAAGACAAGGAGACGTGGTGGTGGAATGAGGAAGTGCAAGAGAGCATAAGGAGAAAGAGGTTGGCAAAACAGAAGTGGGATAGACAGAGTGATGAGAAAAGTAGGCAGGAGTACAAGGAGATGCGGCAGCAGGTTAAGAGGGATGTGGCGAAAGCCAAGGAAAAGGCATATGAGGAGCTGTATGAGAGGTTGGACACTAAGGAAGGAGAAAAGGATTTGTACCGATTGGCCAGGCAGAGGGACCGAGCTGGAAAGGATGTACTGCAAGTTAGAGCAGTAAAGGATGGAGAGGGAAATGTGTTGACTAGTGAGGAAAGTGTGTTGAGAAGGTGGAGGGAGTATTTTGAGCAGCTGATGAATGAGGAAAATCAGAGAGAGAGAAGGTTGGATGATGTGGAGTTGGTGAAGCAGGATGTAGATAGGATTAGTAAGGAGGAAGTGAGAGCAGCGATTAAGAGGATGAAGAGTGGAAAGTCGGTTGGACCAGATGACATACCGGTAGAAGCGTGGAGATGTTTAGGAGAGATGGCAGTGGAGTTTTTGACCAGATTGTTTAACAGGATTTTGGAAGGTGAGAAGATGCCTGAGGAATGGAGAAGAAGTGTGCTGGTACCGATCTTTAAGCATAAAGGAGATGTGCAGACCTGCAGTAACTACAGGGGTATTAAGTTGATCAGTCACACCATGAAGTTATGGGAAAGAGTAGTGGAAGCCAGGCTGAGAGAAGAGGTGACCATCTGTGAGCAACAGTATGGTTTCATGCCGAGGAAGAGCACCACAGATGCCTTATTTGCTTTGAGAATGTTGATGGAGAAGTATAGAGAAGGACAGAAGGAATTGCATTGTGTATTTGTGGATTTAGAGAAGGCGTACGACAGGGTGCCAAGAGAGGAGTTGTGGTATTGTATGAGGAAGTCAGGTGTGTCAGAGAAGTATATGAGGGTGGTGCAGGACATGTATGAGGACAGTGTGACGGCAGTGAAGTGTGCAGTAGGTACGACAGACTGGTTTAGAGTGAAGGTTGGACTGCATCAAGGATCGGCCCTGAGCCCTTTCCTGTTTGCAGTGGTGATGGACAGGTTGACGGACGAGGTCAGACAGGAGTCTCCCTGGACTATGATGTTTGCGGATGATATTGTGATTTGTTGTGAGAGTAGGGAGCAGGTTGAGAAGAGCCTGGAGAGGTGGAGATATGCGCTGGAGAGAAGGGGAATGAAACTCAGTAGGAGTAAGACAGAATACATGTGTGTGAATGAGAGGGAGGGCAGTGGAGTGGTGCGGTTGCAGGGAGAGAGCTTCAGAAGGTGGAGGAATTCAGGTACCTGGGTCAACAGTGCAAAGTAATGGAGAGTGTGTTAGAGAAGTGAAGAAAAGAGTGCAGGCAGGGTGGAGTGGGTGGAGAAGAGTGACAGGAGTGATTTGTGATAGTAGGTATCTGCAAAATTGAAAGGAAAAGTTTATAGGACTGTGGTGAGACCTGCGATGTTGTATGGATTAGAGACAGTGGCATTGAGTAAAAGACAGGAGGTGGAGCTGGAGGTAGCAGAGCTGAAGATGTTGAGGTTTTCGTTGGGAGTGACGAGGATGGATAAGATTAGAAATGAGTTTATTAGAGGGACAGCGCATGTAGGATGTTTTGGTGACAAGGTGAGGGAGGCGAGATTGAGATGGTTTGGACATGTGCAGAGGAGGGACATGAATTATATTGGTAGAAGAATGCTGAGGATGGAGCCACCAGGTAGGAGGAAAAGAGGAAGGCCAAGAAGGAGGTTCATGGATGTGGTGAGGGAAGACATGCTGGTAGTTGGTGTAAAAGAGGCAGATGTAGAAGACAGGGTGGTATGGAGACGGATGATCCGCTGTGGCGACCCCTAATGGGAGCAGCCGAAAGAAGAAGAAGAAGATTTCAGATGTCTACTTTGTAAATTTTGAATCAGTGAGTGAGAATTTGCTGTTTTGCAAGTATGTTCAAACTAGAGCAGTGGATGAGCGCTTCAAGATTCTTGACAGGTACTTCACAAAGTATGAGCTGAATTGGTGTTCTTTTTGTCTTGACTTGTTCATCGTTCTTGCCGTTTGCAGTTGCTTTTTTTTTTTGCATAGATTACAAAGTTACAGTAAGTCAACGTGATAATTACACTTTTATTTTACATTTTTTTAACTTAATGCTAATTTATGTTGTGATTTAAACTGACATTTCAATACAGTAGACATTTTTAAACTTTTAAGTATTTCATTGTCAGTTTTTGGGTTAATGGAGGTCAGGTGGAGCTTAAAAAGCCACCCTCCCCTAAAGTATGAGAACCACTGATTTAGACAGAGAGAGAGAGAGAGAGAGAGAGAGAGAGAGAGAG
The DNA here is from genome assembly GCA_039877035.1 of Silurus lanzhouensis. Lineage (NCBI taxonomy): Eukaryota > Metazoa > Chordata > Actinopteri > Siluriformes > Siluridae > Silurus > Silurus lanzhouensis. Next base: position 45,528 of record JBCEWE010000562.1, read on the forward strand.
AGAGAGAGAGAGAGAGAGAGCGGAAGAGGAAATTTGTATATGGGCACTGGAGTGAACAAGTGACAAGACAGCGGAAGAGTGAAAGAGCGCGAACTCTCTTTCTTCTAAAAAACCAATCAGCTTTCTCTGTGGGTGGGTTTATAGACCAATCAGCTTTCTCTGTGGGTGGGTTTATAGACCAATCAGCTTTCTCTGTAGGCGGGTTTTACAGTCGACCTCTTTTTGTCTCTCTTCAATTCATTACTCAGTTCAGTAATGCAACTCAGACCACACTAAACATACTCCTGTTTAATGGGGTCAAAAACAAAGAAAAGTTTCCCCATACTTTTTATCACAGTGATTTTTCTGATTACCTGCGTTGGAATAAATAAGTGTAAAATTCTTGTTGAAGAGTTTGAGAGTTCGTTTATTAGCAGATCTAACATTATTTACCTCTAAACAGCTACTCGATTGATGTCGGATCATTTCGAAAATGGCCAAATAGTAAAAGTTTAAGGGTCTTAACAACAAATGACTGGATAGTGTTTATGCAGCTGGATCAAAGTGGATTTTAGCCAAGGTGTAAAATATGTCTGACCTGCATTACAAGTAGTTTATCTAAAAATATTTTGAGATTTAGAAATATCTAATCAGTGGCTTGTTTTATCTTTTTACCGAGTCACAGGTAAAGATTAAATAGGCTGAAAAAAATCGGTAGGAGTAAGCTTGTCCCTCTGCCAGCACCGCTGCTTACACTTATATTGTCAGCCCAGTGTTGGGTTTCCAACCACTGGCACAGGAACAGTTTCTACAAAAATTCAGACGTCAGTTTGCTAATAAGGTTTGAACGTTGTTTTGTTTTTTTTATATTCTATATTTGCATGTAGTCTCACTCCCTATCCCATATTTTGTCTGGTGTCTAAAAAAACTGATCAGAAATCATTATAAAATGACTTATAATAACCGTACTTACTTATTTTTGCCGTGTCATTGCCGTTGTTTGCTTCTAAAGAAAAGTGTACATGAGTGTACAGGAAACACCCCTTTTTTTCTTTTTTTTCTTTTTTTTTTTTTTGGCGTGATGATGCAAAACTAGGAAGAGTTCATACCACATTCTTCTAGTGGAAGAACCAACAAAAATCACAAAACACTTTATTTGTGCAGCACTTTACTGATTCTCATTAATTCAATTCATGGATTCCAAGCATTTATTCCATTTCACGTTGTTATATATTTTGTTATTTCATTTAGTTTCTTTATTTGGTTTTATCATTGTATCACGTCACTTTCACTTTTTGAAATTTGTACCACTCAGTATAACCAAAGAAAAAGTGCACTCTGTATATCTACAAGATTTTTATGGCCTTATAGGGAGTTTCATCTTCAACACAATAAGTTTCTGTCCTGGCCAATACAAGACTGATTATTAAAAAATAAAAAATAAAATAAAAAAGTAAAAAGGGTTCTGCCACTATTAGATCTATAAACTAAAATGAAATACATCAACCTACTACAGGTTAGGTTAGGTTAGGTTAGGTTAGGTCAACTTTATTATCCCCGAGGGGCAATTTGTTTCACAGCCAGCAGAATCCATACACACAGCAACAAACAATACAGAGAAGGAAAAAAAAAAAAAAAAAAAAAAAAAAAAATTATTTAAGTATTTAAAAACCCAATAGCAGCTGGTACAAAATAATTTTAAAATCTATTTGTCCTGCAAAGTGGTAAAAGATATCTATGTGAAGAAGGTAACAATATAAAAAGATTCTGCAAGGGATGGCTGGAATCTCTTAATATTAACTCGGCCTTCCTCAGAGTTCTTGCTTTATACACACTGTTTAAATCCATCAGGTTGTTGCCGACAATCTTACCACACACTTTAACAATACCCGGAATTCTATTTCTATTTTTCAGATTAAGCAATCCATACCAACACACAAATGTAAAAGTAATAACTGACTCAATATAACAAGAATAAAACATTTTCATAAAAGTGCTATCCACATTAAAACCACAGAGTTTCCGTAAAAAATACATACGCTGGTGGGCTTTTTTACAAACAGCATCCACATGAGCCCCAAAAGTCAACTTTTCATCTATTATAGTACCAAAATATTTAAAATGATGTACAATCTGAACAGTATGATCATTAATAACCACAGGAGAGATGGCTGTACGATTCTTCCTAAAATCTACAATCATCTCTTTAGTTTTTAATGCATTAATGTCCAAAAAGGACAGTTTACACCAATCAATAAAATCTACCAGTACAGAACCGTGAACAGAATCCTCATTATCAAGGAGGGAAACGATCACTGAATCATCAGCAAACTTAATGATATGGCGCCTCTCAAGTTGAGAACGACATTCATTAGTATAAAGCACAAATAAAAGAGGTGAAAGAACACACCCTTGCGGTGACCCAGTAGAGGAAAAAAGTACATCAGACAAAACACTGTTCACCTTCACACGCTGAGACCTATTGGTTAAGAAATCCATCAGCCAACTTATCAATCCATAATCAATATTATGAACACTCTTTAACCTTTCTGCTAGGATATGAGGTTGGATACAATTAAAGGCTGATGAAAAATCAATAAAAACCAAACGTACAAAAGTTATTGCGCCCTCAAGGTGTGCCAAAATCATGTTTAATAGAGCACATATCGCATCATCAACTCCCCTACCTGACCTATAGGCAAACTGAAACGGATCAAGATTTGCCTGTACCATGGTCAAAAGCGCGTCCTTCACAATCCTCTGAAATGTTTTCATTATCAAAGAAGTAAGTGCTACTGGCCTGTACTCATTTAAAGATTTTGGTGCATTATTCTTAGGAACAGGTACGATAATAGACTCTTTCCAAAGACAGGGAACCTTATGAAGACTCAATGACATTTTAAAAATAAAACAAAAAATATCTGCAAGTTGTTCTGCACAATTTCTAAGAATACTTTTCCTTTCTCTTACACCTCGAAAAAGTTTTAAAACCATATCCTTGTCAACATTAACCCTATTCTGTTCCGGAGCAACATTATTAAACACTGCCAATTCCTGACTAAAATCATGACTATTAAAATGATTATAAATAACATTCAGATCATTAGAAAGATCAAAATCAAGCTTCCCATCAAGAGAAATATTACGTTTTTTAGAATTCATCCCCATCATGGATTTCACCCCCTCCCATGCAGAACGTGAATTCCCGGTTTTTAGCATATTTTCCACTTTGACCTTATAATTAAGCCTTGCCATTTTAAGTTCTTTTTTAACTTGTTTTTTTAATACCTTATACTGAGTCACATCACCTTGATTAAAACAAATATTTCTCTGAATAATTGTATTTTTTACCGATTTAGTGACCCATGGTTTATTATTCTGGTAAATGGCTATTTTTTTCCTGGGAATAACTAGATCTTCACAAAATGTAATATAAGCTGACACCGTCTCTGTAAGTTCATCTAAATCTGCACAAGCATCAGTAAACACATCCCAATCTGTGCAGCTAAAACAGTCCTGGATACAATTTATAGATTCAACTAAACAACGTTCCGGCTTAGTTTTCTTCAGGACCGATTTGTATAGTGTAACCAAGTGCACAACATTATGATCAGATGAACCCAAGGGAGCTCTACAAAGCGATTTGTAAGCTCCCTTAACAGATCCGTAACAATGATCCAAACATTTCATATAGTGTGTAAAACAGGTTACATACTGATAAAAACCACACAGAGACTTCTCCATATTACAGTGATTAAAATCACCCATAATAAATTTAGGTGCGTCTGGCGAGATCCCTTGAAGCCTTTGCACAGTTTTAACAATAATTCGGGTTGCAGATTCAGCGTTAGCTATACATAGGGTGAATGTATACGAGCGTGATAAATATCTGGGGGAACTCCCTTGGTAAGTAATAGGGTCGAAGGGAAACAGATAAGAGTTCAATGTCAGGAGTGCATAGTGTCTCCCTAACGACCACTGTATTACACCAACTTTTTTTAACATAAAGGCATAATCCTCCACCAAGTGATTTACCCGTCACAGTGGGATCTCTGTCCACATGATAGGGTTCCCCAAATCCATCAATTTCCAAGTCGGAATAAAAGTCTTGTTTCTTGAGCCATGTTTCCGTGAAAGCAAGAAGACATGCTTCTCTAAACTCCTCAGGAATTTTACATTTGCCCAAAGCTCATCCAGTTTATTTCGGAGCGACTCCCCCTCTTCCTCACCCCTTTCGGCTTGGATACACACTCTTGGTTTGCCGTGGTAAAATCCGACTGAACAACCTCTGCTGGGAACGCTGCCAGGGGATCCACACTTCCCTCTACAGAGTTACGTAGTAAGAGAAGAAACTCGCGGCTGTACTGAAGAGATAAACGGGGCTCGCAAAAAACACTCAAAAAGTGCAAAAAAAGAAGAAAAAAAGAAAAAACTTGTCATATTAAAATAAGTCATTGTTTCCAAACAATAAAAAATTCTAATAGATAAAAAAATAAAAAATAAAATAAATAAATAAAAAAGCACAAAACAACAATAAACAAGCACAAAACCGCAAACAAACAAACAATAAACCACACTGCACGCTTCCCAAACTGCTGCTGCGTGTCGCCATGCACAGCGCCACGCAGTACATTACGTACTCCTTACGTACTCGTTAAGAACACAGTTCGTGTTCTTAACAATGCTTATGATGAAATAAAGGTTTATGCTTTGATTCAACGGTGGTGTGTTCAAACATTTACAGTTGTGTTGGTCTGTGTTGATAACAGATGCATTTTAGGCTAGGCTAACCTGTTTTTCTCTGGATCTATCTCATTGTGATTCCTGGCTACGCTAGTGCTATTTGCTATAAACTCATGCTATTGGGTGTTATTTCTTTCTTTATTGCATGTTTCTTTATTGAATGTTAGAGATTACCAGTCACAGTTCTAGCTCGAATGGTGAATAAATGGTTGAAATGTGGCTCAACACTAGCAACTGGTGACACTGCAAGTGCTGGCTCTTGAACAAAGGCAGGAATCTACACAGGTCTTGGAGAGCAAATACTCTCTTGATTGGCTATCTTGGCTGTGAAGATCTTTCTTTAAAAATTTCCTTCAGGAACTTTAGTTTCTGTGAACTGTCTTCTGGCAAATGGTTTTGGATATATTCCTCCAGTGTGTTTTCACAAAGTTGAAGGACAACGAAATCCAAATTTGTCATCCTCTGAAAAGTCCACATATCGAACAATAGAAGGATTGTCAAGCTCAGGAAGGCGTAGAAATTCCTCTTCATTTTTTAAATCTTGATATTGGACTTCAACATTTCCTTGACAGCTACATCAGTGCCATCATCCCTTAGGCCAAGTAAAACCTGCGTTCCATCATTTCCTTTAGCTATCTTAAATTCAGGGATTTGCTAATTGTAAGATTCCCCACATGGTAAAACTTATTTGCTTCCATGCTAGCAAATATCTCTAGTTTCGGCTTCCAGTGTTGGCTGATTGAATACCATTTTCTTGGCACTGGTGTATCATCAGTGTGTGCTGTTAATGGGTTCACAGTGGAATGTGACTCTTGAACTGAAGATTTGGCGGTATCTGAATTAAGTTTTGATGCTTGTACAGCATCATCTTTTGAGATTATCTCTTTCTGGTTGTCTTTTTCCTTTTTTGACTTTGTTGATGACTTGCTCTCTGCTGCATCATATAAGTTACTTTGAGGACATTTGAGATTTTTGTCCAGGTATTGCAGCCTCTCTTTAAGTGTGTCATCTGTTCCTATATCTACCTAAAATAGAATCATATCAAGCACAATTGTTTTACTTGTTAATCAGAGTTAACTGTGGGATTCCCAGGGGGATGTTTACCATTTCCTCACTGATATTGTGTGATACAAATACTTGTAGGTACAGCATATGTGTACTGAGTTGTACTCACTTTTTTCATATTTCTTCTCTTTTCTTTTGGCAAAACACGAGTATCACTATAAAATTAAACAACACTGGCAAACTGAATTAACATTACAGTGGCTTTTACCAAGGTTATTAACTTCTTGAATTAACTTGAAAACTCGTCCTTAGTTTAGCTTTTAAATAGAACTCTTCAGGACATTGTTTTTCTTACATTAAAAAAAAATAATTGTGCAGCATCCATTTGATTATAACTTTGAATAGAACTATATAGAATCTGGGCTGTATTCTTTCATAAATTTTGTTCTCTTCCCCTTCCGCAGGTGGCGCTGAACAGCAGTAAAGGGAGAAAACATCAGCAGTGATGGTGTAAATTAATGGCAGCATATTTGTCTAATCAGTGACATCTGCAAAAAGAACACTCAACTGATCCATTGCTGAAATAAGCCACAATGCAAAATTTTCCAAGACCTTCAAAGATTTTATCACCTGCAGTCAAGTCAAGTCAAGTTAAGTTTATTTCTTTAGCGCTTTTCACAACAGACATTGTCTCAAGCTTTACAGAAATCAACAGTCAAGGTGAATAGTGTGCATTTTTCCTTGATGAGCAAGCCGTGGCGACTGTGGCAAGGAAAAACTCTCTTAGATGGAATGAGGAAGAAACCTTGAAAGGAACCAGACTCAAAAGGGGAACCCATCCTCATTTGGGTGACATCAAGAGTGTGATCATAAATCTTTCAACAATACTAAACACTGGAGAGTGAGAACTAACATGAGTACTGGAGTATAAGATTATAAATAATGTTCTTTCTGCAGTCTTATACAGTCTGTATGGTTAGTAGCTCCTTTATGAGCTCAACATTTGTGATCATCACAGATCCAGCATCAGCTTCTCCATGCCAGAGCCTTTAAACACTCCAGGAGGTTCAATGTCAAAACCACACATGTAGCGGGATCCACCTGCAGTATCTCTGTATGTATCACCTTTTATCCAGAAATATTTTGTTTTGCTGTCTTCTGTATTGTTCCATTCTATAGTGTGAATTACTCTCCACCGTTGCTCTGCTTTTCCTACATCCCCCTATAGAGGTGGAGAAATTGTAGATTTGTAGATACAGCACCAAATTCTACAGCATCAAGGGGCAAAAGATTTTTATCACAAAGGTAACGACGGACGCATCCCTCACGGGGTGAGGAGCATTCATCAAGGTCAGTGGGACAAATCATCGTTTATGGCACATAAACTGCTTGAAAATGATGGCCATGTTCTTGGCACTGGAACACTTTAGACCTTAGAGGTCGCCACGTGTTGGTCCGTATGGACAACACATCGGTGGTCTCGTACATCAACCACCCCATCAAGCCCCTCTACAGGCTGGCACGGCAGATCGTCCTATGGTCCCAGGGAAAACTCCTCTCATTGAGAGTGGTTTATATCCTGGGCCGGTTAAAATGTGGTGGAGCAGATATGGCAGAGATATTAAGAGCCCAGGTGGATCTGTTGCAACTTGGGGAGTTTGCACTGTCTCCTCTGGTTCTCCCTCTCTTACCCAGCCTTGTTGGGGCTGGACGCCATGGTGCGGATGTGGCTGGGGCTACGTCTGTACGCTTTTCCCCCAATCACGCTGCTCCTGTGAGTTCTAGAGAGAATCCTCCAGAAAGAAGCATGCCTTGTCCTGGTGGCACCTCGGTGGCCAGGCAGACTGTGGTTTATGGAACCTGCTGTCCCTCCTCAAGGGACCTCTTTGGAAAATTCCTCCCAGGATGGATTTCCTCTCACAGGAAGGGGGAACCCTGGTTCACCCCTGCCCAGAGTTATGGAAGCTGTGGCTGGCCCCTGTGGGGGTGCAGTTCCTAGCAGCTGATCTCTCCACTCTACTGGTAGAAGAGACCGTTCTCCATTCCAGAGCTCCCTCTACGAGGAGGTTGTAGGATGCTAAATGGCATCTGTTCGCTATGTGGTATGAGCATCACCAGTTGGACCCAGTTAACTGCCTGGTTGGTTCACATGGCCACATACCTCCACAGGACGAGTTCATGGAAGAAGTAGGAGCAACTATTCGTCTGCTATAGCCCTCAAAGGAAAGGTTTCCAAAGATGCTCAATAGATGGATTGTGGATGACTTTTGTCTGTGTTATGAGTCTTCTGATTTACCCACTCCTTTCGGAGTTAAGGCTCATTCCACCCGGGGTATGGCGGCCTCTACGGCCTGGTCCGCGGGAGAGTCCCTCCAGGACATTTGTAACGCTGAGGGTGGTCCACCCCGCTGACCTTTGTCATGTTCTACGAACTCGACATCAGAGCCACTCCCGGCTCCTCTGTCCTGCATGCAGGTTGTGCTTAACACATTAGGCAGGGACTGGTCAGTATGGCATAATTGGACACTTTTTCCTAAAGCGTTTTCGATGCAGCTCGAATATTCACTTACTGCCTAATATACCACCCAGGAAACCAGGGTTACCTATACAACCAAGTAACGATTTGTTCATTGTTAAAATGACAATAAAAGCTACTTGACTTTGTCCAGAAATTTGAAGTTAACGTAGCAATGATTGACCAGCTACTATATGTATAATTCCTGCAAAAGTGGAAATGATTTGTGAGAGCTTCTTGCTGTAATATTTGATGACTATGCAGAGCTGTTTTCTAGTCATGGAATCAGCAATCATCAAGTGAGTATGGTCCACTTGCTATATCCTCCAGAAGCTCTTCATGCACTACTGGTGCTACTGCCTAATTAATTAGTGCTGTGAATTTTGCTCAGTGTAAACTAATACCTTGCTTAAAAAATCCTTCAACAACACTTCTTAAATGTTCAGCAGTTAAGATGCTTCAGTGGCAAGTACCGTCTGTGTTTTGTGTTGCTTTCTGTTGACATGAGAGCCTTTTAATCCAGATGTCTCCACAATTTGTGTCCCCAGTGTTTGCATACAGCATGCAGGATTTACCTTCATGTGTAACTCTGAAGGAGATCTCTAATAAGACTGCAGCACCTGAATAACATGATGTGCTTCAGCTGCGGGTGTTCAGTTCAGTGAAACTACGGTAATGGCATCTTCCCAGCTCACGCTTAATGTTCTCATTAACTATGAACACAGGATGGTTAAAATCATTACAGAAATCTAATGCTCAGTCAGTTCACCCATCAGGCATTTCTCCTTTACGAACACTAACAGTGACATCATGTTCACATTATGAAACCCACCCACTTAACTACAGTAATTAAGGAAAGTTAGATTAGCAATGGTGAATTGGCATAAAAGTAAAAAAAAAAAAGGGTGCATAGGATACAAGTAATTGTATCGCAATGCATCGTTTGTAACATATTTGCATCGGCAAAAAAACTATTTATTATGTATATTAAGATTATAAACCAATTGGCAGAAAAAAGCCAAGAACCCCTGAATGCTGTAAGTAACGAGTAAGAACACTGAAGCTAGCGTTTTACACCACAAATGCTACTTAAACCGAACAGTCATAACATTGACTTTATAACATTACGACCAGTGAAGTAAATAACACTGATTATCTCTCCATCATGGCACCTGTTAATGGGTGGGGTATATTAGGCAGTAAGTAAACATTTTGTCCTCGAAGATGATGTGTTAGAAACAGGAAAAAGGGAGAGCGTGAGGAGAGCGTGCGAGTTTGATGAGGGCCAAATTGTGATTGCTAGATGACTGAGGGCTGTTCCCAGTCTGCAGTGCTCAGTATCTATCAAAAGTGCTCCAAGGAAGGAACAGTGTTGAACCAGCGACAGGGTCATGGGTGGTCGAGTCTCATTATAGCACGTGGTGAGTGAAGTCTGGCCTGTGTGTTCCGATCCAACAGACGAGCTTCTGTAGCTTAAATTGCTAAAAAAAATAAATGCTGTTAATGCTCAACGGATCAGGACTGTATTGGCAGCAAAAGGTGAACCAACAGAATATTAGGCAGGTGGTCATGTTATGCCTGATAATTTTATATACAGTTTATCTCACCGCACAGTGCACCTCGTGTCTGAGTTTAACACTGTTGTGCTTGCCATCTGACTGTATTCTGGTATTGCTACGACTTAAATTTTGTGTTCTTAAATTTTTTACTTTATATTATGTAATGTAGCACTAAAACAAGATTGTACTTTTCTAATTTCCTCCTTATCTGGTGATTAATCTCTGCTAATTGGTCTCTTCTAGGCCATGGCTGGACAATATTTCTTCCAGTAAAAACTTTATGGTAACTTATGCAAGCTGTTGCAATGACAATTTAGAGATGCAAAAATCAGATTTGGTTTAGAAAAGACTTATTCAGTAATTATTAAACAGTTGCACTTTAAACATTAAACTATTTGACAATAAATACGTATTGAATCTCTATTAATTGCAACATCCTCAGGAAGTGCAGGGAGGCTAAGCAGCACCCGTAGCAGGGCCAGAGGGAGGCTGGGCAAAAGTTTTGCTTAAAACAAGGCATAATGGGAGATGTGGCCCAACACCAGCAACTGGTGGCACTGCAAGTGTTGGCTCTTCACCAATGGGAAGCCATTCACACAGGTCTTGAAGAGCAGACGAGAAGTTCATTGCTTTAGAAATAAGTGCTTGGTAGTTCTACATTTTTTTTTTGTTGAACTACAGGTTTAGGGAGAGCACAGGATTTCCTGGGTAGCATTATTGTTCTGTCAGGCTCAAACAGAGGTCAACAGTGAGCGGCGGGAGCACTAGCAGTCTGCTATTGGGAGGTGTGAGAATTCACAAACAAACTCAAATGTTAGGAAATACATAGTTTTTATTTTAAAATGTTCAACAAGAATGAAAGAGGAAATATAATTCACAATCGTAGGTCCCAAAAAATACAGCAAAATGGCAAAGCAAAAAAAAGGCAACATTCAAAAAAGGTACTCAGGAACGAAAAAAAGAGCAAAGCAAAGCAAAGTAAAAAAATCACAGGAAACAAACCACACAACTTTAACAATAAAGCAAAATGGTTGCTACACAAGGGGAATTTAAATACACACAGGGATAACAAGGCTCAAATGGAAACAATAGGAAACTAATTAAAATGGTGACACAAATGGTAATACAATGGTGACATCTAGTGCAGAAAACAGAGAAGCCCAAAGGAAAAACGGTAGAAACCTCCATATCCTGATAAATTGGGCATTTTATAAGTGGTCATGTCCCCCAGTATCCCCGTATAAATTATTTTTAGATGATATACACATAGTGCTGAGAACTGATTTGACCGCACCAGTGCAAGTCAAGTCAGGTTTATTTCTATAGCGCTTTTCACAACAGACATTGTCTCAAAGCAACTTTACAGAAATCAACAGTTAAGGTGAATGATGTGTATTTATCCCTGATGAGCAGTCGTGGCGACTGTGGCAAGGAAAAACTCCCTTAGATGTTATGAGGAAGAAACCTTGAAAGGAACCAGACTCAAAAGGGGAACCCATCCTCATTTGGGTGACATCACGAATCTTTTTATATTTTATATAAATCTTTAAACAATACACTGAAGAGTGAGAACTAATATGAGCACTGGAATGTGAGATTATAAGTAATGTTCTTTCTACAGTCTTTTACAGTCATTTGTGGTTATAAACCTAGGAGCTACTGAGCAACTCATAAAATAGCTCAACACAGATCCAACACCAGCTCCTTCATGCCAGAGCCTTTAAACACTCCAGGAGGTCCAATGTCAAAACAAAGTAGTGCACATTTTAGCACTCCAGAGAAAAATTCACATTTTTAACATGGAATATTTTCTTATAATCCAAACACACAAACTGATGACATTTAAAAAAATATTTCATGCTTTTCAGTTATTTCCTGTTATATTGCTGGTACTGTACGAAGCCATTTTCTCAGACTTGGTCTGGAGTTCCATCCTCTTTTTTTAGCAAACTTGAAAGCGTTTCCAAAAAGATCAGGGAATAATGTCATCAAGTTTAACTTCTCTGCATCCTCAGGGCTGTTCAAACAAAACAAAATGAATTAGCTGTGACACAGTATAAAATTCTTTTCTCAGTAATGAATATTTTCTGTAGCACTCACTAATGTTCATGCAGATTCCGTATGAAGCGCAGCAGCCCCAGTGTGTTCTCTGGATACGCCTTTTTCTTACCATCCAATTTTTGTACAAGCTCACAGGGAAACTGAGAAATACAGGCATTATAGGAAACCATGTACTTTATAATGCACAAACAAGTATTCTGTTGTTTCATGAATCATATTTTCATGAGGGGATCACTGATACATGCTACGGCACGACAACAAGTTTAAACATGTTTGCAAATCTTTAAACAGAATGAGGTTAAACAGGTAAACAGTTGACTTTTTTAGTTATAACTTGTATTACAAATGAATAACATATTCTTATAACATATATAATATATTCACTGTTTCAAAAACGAATTATTGCAGATTACTACACACATGCCCTGATTAAACTGTAGCAAACAGATATACAATGAAACACAATCTACTGTACATTTTGTTGTACTGTTAAAAGTGGTTGCACTCACTTTAGTTTTCCAGTCTGAGAAGCTTTTCTCCACTGTAATAGCCTCTATAGCAGAAAGAAGGTCTGGCTCAGCGTTGCGGCAGTTCTCCACATCTTTTTCATTCCCCAGCCTTTTTAAGTACTCCACTTTCCTAAAAATTATATATGAAACAAAACTTAATTTGGGCAGGTTTTGAATAAAATCTAATAAAATGGAACTTTGTAAACACTGCAATATCAGTCTGTATTAAAGAAAGAAGAAATAAATGGCAAACTACCAAATCTAGTTTTTACTACATTTTCACACACTTTTTTTTTATAAAAAAAATCAGCTCAGCACATAAATTCATTATGCAAAATGCAATAAAAACGCTAACAAAAGAACAAAAGTTCTAGTAAATACTAGAGTTGAAAATCTTTGAATAGAAAATCCAAATGAAAAATGGTGTCCATTACAAATCTTACCAGTTTCCTTCCACACAAAACTCATCAAAATTAGGCACTATGCATTGTATTCAGTATTACTGATAGTAATCTTCTGTCTGATATTCCTGTATGCACTGTGCTTTTTTATTACATCTATATAATATCTTGTAACATATGAAAACATTCGCTAGTGATTTGCAAAAATTTAGCAAATTATGCTCAATTACTTTCCTGGTAATTGTTACAGTGGATCTGGAGTCAATACCAGGAACAGTGTGTACATCATCATGAATTCATTACTGATGGGATACCACTTAATTACAGGGCACTATGCACACACATTCAACAACTCACTTTTCACATTTGGGCAATCTGGCATAGAAAAATTAAATAAGGAAATACAAGTAACACCCGAGATAATGTTACTCGTCACTCACTTGATGATTTGTTTGTTATGTTTTAATATAATTCAATTCATTTTTATTTGTATAGCGCTTTTAACAATGAACATTGTCTCAAAGCAGCTCTTACCATGCATCTGTCCAAAAAAATGGGTGGCAAAGAGTCTCCTCTACATTAGGTCGGTTCTTTGGCTCATGACTGATCATCCACTCCACTAGGTCTATCGCCATTTCATCCTCCAGGTGTTCTAAAGAATATGTGCCTTCAAAAATATTATATTCACACCGGACACCTTTGCCAAATGGATGATGTCCACAAGAGAGGATGTAATACACCAACATTCCCGCAACCTAAATTAATTATAAACAAAAAGATTTAAAGCCAAACCCTTTTTACTATTTAATATGGATGCTGTTAAATATCCAAACCTGAATATCAGAACTCCTCTTGTAACCACGGTTACTGTCCTCATCAACAGTTTCGCTGGGTTTCCAACATTTTGTTCCAGCAGCATTAGTGCGGCAAGTCGTTTCTCCCAACTTCAGCCTTCGACTTATGCCAAAATCAGCTAATCTCGCCTTTCCAGTTATATCTGTTAAATAATAATATACTATTAAAACTGCATCATTTACCAGTGATCATTTCACAATAAATATAGAAAGGTTTGATAAGTTAGGACTCCTACCAATCAGAACATTTTGAGGTTTGATGTCTCGATGAAGCACTTTAGTATCTTGGCTGTGGAGAACCTTCAGGCTACATAGCACTTCTTTTACAATTTTGTTCAGGACCTTTAGCTGCTGTGAACTGTCTTCTGGCAAATGGTTCTGGATGTATTCCTCTAGTGTGTATTCACAAAGTTGAAGGACAAGATATCCAAATTTGTCATCCTCTGCAAAGTCCACATATCGGACAATAGAAGGATTGTCAAGCTCAGGAAGGCGTAGAAATTCCTCTTCGTTTTTTAAATCTTGATAATTGGACTTCAACATTCGCTTGACAGCTACCTCAGTGCCATCATCCCTCAGTCCAAGAAAAACCTGTGTTCCATCACTTCCTTTAGCTATCTCAAATTCTGGGCTTTCACTAATGGTAAGGTTCCCCAGGTGATAAATGATACTTGCTTCCATGCTAGCCAGTTTCTCTAGTTTGGGCTTCCAGCGTTGGCTGATTGAATGCCATTTTCTTGGCACTGGTATATCATCCGTGCATGCTGTAAATGGGTGCACAGTGGACTCTTGAACTGAGGTTTTTGCGGTATCTGAATTAAGTTTTAATGCTTGTACAGCATCATCTTTTGGGTTTGTTTCTTGCTGAATAGCTTTGGTTTTTTTTTTCTTTTTCTTCTTTTTTGACTTTGTTGATGACTTGCTCCCTTCTGCATCATCTAAGATACTTCCAGTCACTGGGCTTTGAGGACATCTAAGATTTGTGTCCAGTTTTTGCAGTTTCTCTTTAAGTATGTCATCTATTCCTACGTCTACTTCAAAAAGAACCTTATCAGGCACTGAGGTTAATCCACGTGACTTAATGTGCTCTGGGACAATCTCATATAGAGCAGCAAACAAATGGTAAGTAAGAATGCTGATATCTGTTGAGCAGTCAGGATTGGTGAACGGCATAATTGCATTGCATAACTCTTCAAGTACAACATAGTTAAGACCATCAGCAGTAGGTTTTTGTTTTGAGAACTTGTCCATGGTCACACAAAGAGTACTTAGTGTAGGATGATTAAACATATCTCCCTGCACTGTATTAGTGGACTGAAAGCATTTGATCAGAATGGGTACGATCCCATTAAATATTTCAGGGGATATTTCTTTCATCATGCAAATTACAGCATGTAAGCTGCTCATAGCAAAAAACCTGTGTTCCATTGAAATTTTGGGAAAGCGTTTGATAAAACCATTGATGTAGATCTCTGATTTCATGGAGTCTCTCATCCACTTTATGCTACTTTGCCGATATTGTTCCTGTAATCTGCCAGTTACATTATTATATATTTCAAAAAGTACAAGATGATTAATAGGATGTTCCTCAAGAAAATGTTCCTTGAAGCAATGGAAAACCTCTGGCTGAGATTTTTTGGGAACCATAGCAGTAAAATTGAAAAACATTCTGCATTTCTTTACAGCAGCATTTCCTGCAGGTAATTTATTAATAAGAGTTTCTACTTTGTTATCAAAATCCGAGTTAAACCTATAATTTCTTTCAGGGTCAGCACCAGCTTCTAGAAGCACTTGGAACATGTCCAGTCTGTCGTTAGTGGCAGCGAATTGTAATGGTGTAAATTGTTGTTGTGGATGACCATCTGGATTAGCTTTTGCAGCTAATAATCTTCTCATAATATTCAGTGGAACTCCTGGTGTTTTTGCAGCATAATGCAGAGGTGTGAGGCCATTTGCAGACTTTATGTTGGGATCTGCATTTTCTCCCAGTAGAAAGTTACAGATCTCCTCATTCCCACATACAGTTGCTGCCATCAGTAGAGAAACGTCATCATTCCAGATTGCAGAAGAGTACAGTCCATTAATATTGTTTCCTTTAACTAGTTTCTTCAATTTCTTAAGTCTGTTGTCAATTATGCATTGTATTAAGGGATCTGTTTCTCTTGGTTTAACTTCAACAGGAACGGGAACAGGAATTTTAACAGGAATTGAAACAGGTACAGAAAATTGAATTTGGAACGCCATTGATTGTCAAATGTTCTGTTGAGATAAATTGCAGTGGCATGGGTTATCATTTCATCTTTATGTCTTTTCATCCATATAATATAGAGCAAGACTAGATAATTCACAAGCTAACATGTCATGTTCTGTTTGCTTTTAATGCTATCAGCAATATTGAAAATGGTTCCTAACTTTGTAAATTATTTCTAAATAAAAACTTTACATAAGAGGATCTTATTGCTTATGTGACATTTATTAAATCTCCCAAAGGGACCAGTGAAAGTTTTTATCTGAGTTCGATTGTAGATTGAAAATTGTAAACACTTGTATCGGAAGAAAATGCAAATTAAATAAATAAATTTAATTATTAGTTAAGTAATTGCTTAATCATCACTCTGTTTCTTGCTAGGTATGGAAAATCTCCCAACTGCAAGGACATTGTGTTTACTGTATACATTCACTGTATGTTGGATATGTTGAACTGAGAAATACTTTAACGCACCGTATTTTTATACATCTCTATTAAACTAAAAGAAAAGCACCAGGAAGTACAGTACAGACCAAAAGTTTGGACACACCTTCTCATTCAAAGAGTTTTCTTTATTTTCATGACTATGAAAATTGTAGAGTCACACTGAAGGCATCAAGGGCTATTTGACCAAGAAGGAGAGTGATGGGGTGCTGCGCCAGATGACCTGGCCTCCACAGTCACCGGACCTGAACCCAATCGAGATGGTTTAAGGGTGAGCTGGACCGCAGAGTGAACCAACAAGTGCCAAGCATCTCTCAGGGAACTCCTTCAAGACTGTTGGAAGACCATTTCAGGTGACTACCACTTGAAGCTCATCAAGAGAATGCCAAGAGTGTGCAAAGCAGTAATCAAAGCAAAAGGTGGCTACTTTGAAGAACCTACAATATGACATTTTTCAGTTGTTTCACACTTTTTTGTTATGTATATAATTCCATATATAATTCCACATGTGTTAATTCATAGTTTTGATGCCTTCAGTGTGAATCTACAATTTTCATAGTCATGAAAATAAAGAAAACTCTTTGAATGAGAAGGTGTGTCCAAACTTTTGGTCTGTACTGTATATGTTAATCATTAAACTTAGTGTAAATAAGGCAATGCCCATAAAGCTCGACTTTGACTATAGTATAGTCTAATGATTGATACACACTTATTAATGTTAACAAACATCAATGCATCATAACGAATAAATAGGTTAAAGTCAGTAATGATGGTAAATTGGGATACATAATTTGAGACTGCATAATTTGACAGCATTTGTTTCATCCCCTGGGGATGTAGTAGAACAAGAGATTTGCAATAAAGGGCACATGAGAAATCTGCAAGAAATGATTTCATGTGATCAAATCAACATGAACCAGAATCTCATAGGAATGTTTCCAACAGCTTGTAGAATCAATGCAATGAGGAACTGAGCAAATGTTGGACCTACCCATATAAAGTGTTTATATGTTCTGTATGACCTGCGTTATAGCAGCTACACAGTTATGATACATTATGTACGCGTCGAAATAAATTACAGTAAAGAATAAATCGGCAGAAGTGATTTTTTTTTTCATCTTCTCGCGCCATCTAGAGAACTAATGTACACAGTGCGATTGGACACAAATATGTAGGACAAGTAAAAACAGCAGTGTCCGCCTTTCCCTAACTAAACCTAAACCTAAACAGTGCGCATTATTTAGTCTTGCATAAAAGCGGACATAAATCGAACAATCATATAGATTAATAATAACCATACTTACTTATTTTTAAAGTGCCATTATGAGTTGATGATTCTAAGCAAAAGTAGATTAAAAGAAACAATGTAAACTGCTGTACACGTCCTCAGACACGTCCCTCCTCTCACGGAAGTTCCGGTGTCGGAATCTCCGGTTTTATAGTGGCTCCCTGACACGCGCACATTACATTCATTACAATAATCCATTTCAAAAAGAAGCACAAATACAAAAGCCCAGTTCACCGTACCCCTGTTTGAGAGATGTCGAAAAATAAAAGGGTTTTGCAACCTGGCTGAAATCAGCAGGGTGGACTGTCTGGCTTGTGAATGTCCTTTTCTGCCATAATAAAACGGGAGATATTGTCATGATGAAGGAAACAGGAATACCGGATGAGTATGCGCTTGAGCCTGGAGAAGCCGGTCTCTGCATTTAGATCAGGGGTGTCAAAATATATATTTGACAAATAATATATACAAATATACAAATAATATATATTTGTATATTTGGCCCGCGAGATCATATCAAATGTGTATTAGAGCTGCCAGCCAGTATATAGCGCATACACCGCTAAAACTACAAATCCCAGAATGCTTTGTTAGTGCGTTAGCGCGTCAGTCAAGTCCGCTGAAAAACTCCGCGTAATCAGCGTTGAATTTACCCGGCGATTTGCCGAATTTGAAGCCCAGAAATGCAGATTTGAACTGCTCAGTAATCCGTTTGTGTTTGACGTGGAAAGCGCAACCAAATGGAGCTGATTGAACTCCAGTGTAGTGACACGCTCAAGCCAAAGTACGACTCTGTGTGTGCTGCACAGTTTCCATGTTTCTCCCCGACACACTGCTCCAACTCCGTGCCCAAGCTGCTCAAACACTCTCTATGTTCACCAGCACATATCTATGCGAGAAACTGTTCTCTTTAATAAGGATGAACAAAACACCACTCAGGAGTCTCACTGATGAACATCTTCACTCAATCCTGAGGATTTCCTCAGCTCAGAGACTAAACCCAGACATGATGCTCAGCTCAGAGCCTAAACCCAGACATGATGCACATTGGCTTGAACCAATGTGCATCAGAGTAAATCAGAGTGTAAAAACTGAGCTTGAATAAATGTTGTCTTTATGCACCTTTTCTACTCCAAGGCATGAACTGTTAATAGCTGAAAAATTGCTTTTTTTAGTTGAAGGAAATTATTAATTATTTTTGGTTGTTTTGTTGTTGCCCTGTGAAAAAAGGTTTACATTAAAAAGGAAATAGAAAGTCTATAGATAGAGAGAGAAACAGACATAATACCGAAACGAATACCACTGATGTGTTTTATTTCAAATGTAATTTCTCATCTGTTTATAATTAAAAACTTTGGTTGTTCCAGATTCAATGTTTATGCAAAACTTAAGTTTGTTTCCATATGAAAAGGTTCAACATTACACATCTGGAGGGACGGGAAACATGCACAACTGCAGTTAATTTTTCAATAAATATTAAGTTTGGCCCACGACTTCTTCCCAGTTTTTAATTTTGGCCCACTGTGAATTTAAGTTTGACACCCCTGATTTAGATGATCAGAAAACTGGTCAACTTTATGTAAAAGTTCCTCTAACTGTAGCACTGACACACAATTTGTCCTCTCTAAAAATATTGGGACAACAAAGCAGCGTTTTGTTATAGGTACAGTGAACACATTTTGGTTTATGTTCAGTAGATTAATACACAGTATTTAAAAAAAAGCTGTTAATATTTACATTAAGATCATTTGTTAATTAAATTAATACTCTTCTTAAATGCCTACTCTGGGGTTGAGCTCTTGGTTTCACCTGTGAAGACTTTGTTTGTTGTATAAAAAAGGATCAATCAAATAGAGCTCTCAATAGGAGAGAAACAAGCCTCACTGAAGCTGAGAAAAGAGGGAGTATCAAACAGAGCCATTTGCACCAGCAAAACAATTTGTAATGACCTGAAAAGGAAAGAAGCCACTGGTGTACAATCATACATGTTAGCAAAGGAAAACAACAGCAGTTGATGACCGAAACAGTGGAGATCTGTGAAGAAAAATCGAATGAAGATAACAAGCCAAGCAAAAATATAGAGGCCTCATTGCACAATATGCAAAACCAGGCATCTGCAGAATCAGAATGCCATATTGTTATTTGCAAAATAATCAAACAAAGGTTCTGCACCCAAAATTATCTTTTATCAAATTGACAGAAAGGACGAAGTATGGATAAAGAAAGGATCTGCTCATGAGTAAAACATACAAGCTCATTGGTCAAGCACATTGGAGGTAGTGTCATGGCTTGGTCTTGCATGGCTGCTTCTGGATCAGGATCTGTAATGTTTATTGATAGTGTAACTCATGAGAATGTGTTGAACAGTCTAAAGAAACACTGTGTCACAACGTGGCAATTTATAGATAATGCATCCAAACTAATTTTGAGGAACTTTAATATGTTGGGTGAAAGTGTGTCGTGGTTTGAATAAAAAATATTACATATTTCATAGTATTCACAATGAAAGTAAATACCAGCTGTATATTGTTTCATACGAGCAGTGTGTGCCTGTGAAAACCCTACACAGAGATCAACCCTACAGGAAAGTAAACAATATTAATTAGCATTTACTTTTATTGTATTAGTATTCAAAAATGTACAGAACATTCAAACACAAAAGCAATGTTCCAGAATTAAGCAAAAGAAATAGCATTGGGGGGGAAAATGTACAGTAAATATTAAAGTGGAACTTTGTAACTAGTATGTTTTCTACTAAAATTCAGAAAGTTTTCACTCTTATGCTCTTACAATCTGCAAAGGTCTGTCAGAGTTTACAATCCACGTCTTTATGCAGCTAAATCATTTTTATATAAAACACCAATTTTTCAAAGTATGTTTGACATTCAGTACTTTTACATAAATCACTGACATAATCATCACTGATCAATTAAAATACAAAAGGCAGAGTAGTAGGAAAAATGTAATGAGTAAGTAAGTAAATGCATGATTAAAACTTTGTGCTTTTAAGATTTTCCCTGTAATTTTGTTGTTGTTTTATTTTGTGTTTTAAACAAAAGGTATTCCACTGATCTTACAGTAATTCTCTCAGTTCAGATCTTACATTAGAAACAGTGATCAAAGCGTTTGTGTAAGTGTAAGAGACATTCAAAAGTCTGGAGGAAGACGAGTACTTATGCTATAATACACATCACTTCATGTTTAATTACATAACAAAAGGGCTCAATCAGATCGTAACATTCACACTTCTAAAATAAACTACAGTCGTAAATGTCATTAGGAGAAGCATTAACACTGATCTAACGGATAAACTCGATACTACAGTTTAGGCAGAGTATACGGGAAGTCTGTGCATGAATAAAGGACTTTTTTTTATTTTCCATGGAAATGAGAGAGGAAAATGTATCCAATGCTCAGACAGTGGACTTAATATGTAGTGTCTCAAGATTCAGGACATGGTTATATACTTGGTAAAAAAAAAGTTTCATTATCTCCTAGATGACTATACATGCCTAAAGGATTTTATGGGTGTCATAGGCACAGATTAGATATGAATTATCAAAAGGATCCAAAGCTATGTCCCTGGATCCTCTGTCTTTTTTAGTCTATAGTGCATATACTTATTCAAAGAAAAGTAATATTAATAACAGGAGAGTTCAAACTGTTGTATTTCTATAGTTTTTGTATGTGTAATGGAGTCTTAATGCACATTGGCCAATGTTAAAATGTAGGGATTGATAAGGATAAATGGAACAAAAAAATATGTTTGCATTTATTGTATAAAAGTCACATTTATTTATTTTTGTTTTCCTGTAAAATAGTATTTTACAAACCTAATTTGAGTTTATGCTGACGATGTACATTTACATATACATTTCAGCATTTAGCATGTAATAGTACACAACTGGTTTCGAATGATCAGATTCTATATTCAGCAAAAAAAATCAAAAGAATATTACGGATGTTGTCACTGTTTTTTTCAACATCTCTTTTTTCAGCATGCATGGTTTGAAATATCCTTTGCAACGGTATCATGCAGGTGCCGCAGCACAAATGCTGAAGGAATGGAAAGACTTTAGAGATTATTGTTAGATATGCAAATGACTCGGCAGCTCTGCTCAGAGCTATGTACCCTCAATGAATATCCTTATTTTTTTCAACTGGGTGAAAAGACATCTCCGCTAAAAAGATGTCTAAAAAATGACACAAAGCAGAATTACAAATAAATTTAAAAAATCGAATACAAATGCATGAATTAACATGCACATGAATTAACATTACATACCTGATAAAACCACAAAACTACAAATTATTTCGAAGTCACGGCCATCATTTTGAACCCTTCCTTGGAAAATATTCAATTTTAAATGGAAGACATTGTAGGATGTAGAAATGCTTCCATTCAACATTTAATTTTACATGCTGTCTATAAGACCTCAAAGGCTCAGATCGATAATGATGTGCTCAAATATCTGAGTGCTTCCCTTGAAGCTGGAGGCAAAGATGAAGTCCCTGCGGTATGTGCAGACCACGGTAAAAGAGCGCGGAGCCTGAATGTAGACCTCCTTGAAGCGATCAAAGACCTTGTCCTCTGCATTCCACAGGTAGACCTGTGAGAACGTGTAGTCACTACCTAAAGCCAGATAATACCGATCTTTAAAGGAAAACGGCTGAAGAATCATGGAACCTCTTGAAGGAAGGGCCTGTACCTCAGCAAAATGCTTGGCAGTCCAGTGTAGAACTTTGGAGTCACCAATATATCGCGTCATAGCCAGATACAGGTCCTCTTTCATCCAGAATGCTTTGACAGCCACTACATCCTCCATGTTTGGGATTTCACCCTGCAACACAAACTTCTGTGCACTCTTGCTCCACTGGTAGATTACTGGAACTTGTGAACGACTAGCCAGAATCAGGTGAGCCTTGCCATCCAGGTTCACAAACTCTGCATCAGTATCACGGAACCACTCATGCAGTGACTGATAGGAGTAGAAGCCTTTGTCATTCCACTTATAGAGGGTTGAAAGACCAGCCTTAGAGCTGTCAGCAATGATAAAGAACCATTCATCACCAATTTGGAAGGTCTCTATGTCATTGGGCTTGGAGATCTTGGAGACTTCAATGTCCTGAAACTTGGTGAATTTGCTTTGGTCTTCATCAAACTTATAGATATGAGAACCACCAAACAGCTGAGCAACAATCATAAATACCAAGTTCTGGATGATCACCGATTTGCAACCAACAATGGACTGACCTGAGAATTGATCAAGAAATAAAGTTACAGACCTCAAAATCTCATGAAATGTGGAAACATTATTAAAGGTTTAAAAGAAAATTTCTATCCCCAATTAATGTGTTTATACTGACAAATTTGTGATTAGAGATTCTAATGGTAGTTTGTTAGTGCAGTATTATTATTATTCCGCTACGATGTTTACAATCTAACACAGTTAAAAGATGTTTGCAGTTCAACTGTGGCATAGTTAGCAATGCCAAATGGGATGGATTTAATATTTAAAAAATTGATAATGCCATGGGATTTTTTACACACAGCTGTGTCTTTAGGTTACACAGAATGATGGAAGAAAGCTTGTTAGAGGTTGTAATGCGTTGTTGCTGAGAGAAGTCAGAGGAGCATGGCCAGACTGGTTTTAAGTGACAACAATGCTACAGTATTGCTGCTGTCCTCTACATCTGCCTCTTTCAAACCAACTCTCTGCATGTCTTCCCTCACCACATCCATGAAACCTCCTTTTTGCCCTTTTTTTTCCCTCCATCCTGGTGGCTCTATCCTCAGCATTCTCCTACCGATATACCCCATGCCCCCCCTCTGCCCATGTCCAAACCATCTCAATCTCTCCTACCTCACCCTGTCTCCAAAACGTCCTACATGTGCCGTTAGATTAGATTCATGCCTCTAATAAACTAATTTCTAATCCTGTCAATCTTTGGCACTCCTAACGATAACCTCAACATCTTCAGCTCTGCTACCTCCAGCTCCACCTCCTGTCTTTTACTCAATGCCAGTGTCTCGAAACCATACAACATCGCAGGTCTCACCACAGTCCTATAAACTTTCCCTTCCACTCTTGCAGATAACCTTCTATCACGAATCACTCCTCCACTCTTCTCCACCCACTCCACCCTGCCTGCACTCTTTTCTTCACTTCTCTAACACACTATCTTTTACTTTGCACTGTTGACCCCAGATATGTAAACTCATCTTTCTTCTCCACCTCTTCTCCCTGCAACCGCACTACTCCACTGCCCTCCCTCTCATGCACACACATGTACTCTGACTTACTCCTACTGACTTTCATTCCCCTTCTCTCCAGCACATACCTCCACCTCTCCCTACTCTCACCACAAATCACAATATCATCCCCAAACATCATAGTCCATAGAGACTCCTGTCAACCTGTCCATCACCACTGCAAACAGAAAAGGGCTCAGAGCTGATCCTTGATGAAGTATGACCTCCACTTTAAACTAGTCTGTCGTTCCTAGTGCACACTACTGCTGTCAAACTGTCATCATACAAGTCCTCATACAAGTCCTTTCTCCTCTCTATCATATCAGCTACCTCTCTCACTTTACCAGTCATAGTACCAACATATAAAGTACCAACCCTAACCTCCACTCTCCTCCACTTCTCCTTTCCCTGCCGTCTCTGTAGATGTCTTTCTCCTCTCCTTCTCCTCCTTCGGCCAACAGTAGCCCAATTTCCACCGGTACCCTGTTGGCTAACGATACCTGTGGCGTTCGTTGGTAACCCAGGCTTTAACCAATCCGGTATGAAATTTTGATTCGTGATCCGCATATTTGATTTGGCACATGTTTTACGCCGGATGCCCTTCCTAACGCAACCCTCCCCATTTATCCGGGCTTGAGACTGGCACTAAGAGTGCACTGGCTTGTGCAACCCTAATGGCTGGGTTTAAATATATATATATATATATATATATATATATATATATATATATATATATATATATATATATATATATATAAACATATAATGAACAGGTCACATATATGCTGCAAAAGTAAAAGGCCTGCTGTGTCCACTCATTTTGATTATACATATTTGCAAACAAGTCTTTCATAGGTGACTTTCATTTTAGTCTGTTAGATGCTGTTGTGTCTGTAGTATATAACACATCAGCAGGTGAAATTAGGCCAGATACAGTATGTCTGGATGTATTTATGAAAATACAAATATAGGATTTTTAATTATTAGTGCTGTTAATTACCAAGGTTAAAAGTTGCTGCACAGCATAGTTTTGTGTTTTGCTGCTTCAATAGACTTAATATATCAATATGTGGGTAAAATACTCAATTAACTCTGCTAGAGTTAAAGGTTGGAATTGCACTTGGCAGTTCTGCAGTCCAAAGTTTTGAGTATAATCGAGACAATTATATGCATACACATACAACACAGTATCACAGCATTTCGTGATATAGTCACAAACTTTAATCTTTTGTTCATGGACATGAATTTCCCTATTTTTTCGTGTCACTCAACATGAGGATCATGGGTAATGCTTATAGAACTGCCAAAGGTAATCTTTTATTCTTTATTTTTACCAGAGAATAAGGCAGAAAACATACGATTGGTGTTAGGTTAAGAGTTAGGGTAAGAGTTTGGGTTATACTGTAATAAATGTGTGTTTAAAATGAATGCAGTTTCCTTAAATAACTGGGAGAATATATTTACTATATTTTGACTGGAAGGAGCCACTGACGATGGTTAATAATAGCAAGTAGATTACCGAATATAATGCTGAGTAATAGTGCCTAAAGATTAAGAAATCAATAACAAATGAGAAAAAAACAATACCATGTCTGTGGTATCCAGTGGCAGAAAGAAAACTTTGTCGAAGGCAATTGGTATTATATATATATATATTTTTCATGAGCTGAGGATCTGACTTTTTCTATGTATACAAAAGGCCTATTTCTCTCAAATATTGTTCACAAATCTGTCTAAATCTGTGTTAGTGAGCACTTTTCCTTTGCTGGGATAATCCATCCACCTCACAGCTGTGCCTTAGGCTGGCCACAATAAAAGGCCACTCTAAAATGTGCAGTTTTACTGTATTGGGGGTCCGAAAACCAGTCAGTATCTGATGTTTCACTTGCCTCACGCAGTGAAACACATCTCCTTTGCATAGAGTTGATCAGGTTGTTGGATTGTGGATTGTGGAATGTTGGTCTACTCCTCTTCAATGGCTGTGTGAAGTTGCTCGATATTGGCAGGAACTGAACACGCTGTCGTATAGGCCGATCCAGAGCATCCCAAACACGCTCAATGGGTGACATGTCCGGTGAGTATGCTGGCCATGAAAGAACTAGGATGTTTTCAGCTTCCAGGAATTGTGCACAGACCCTTGCAACATTGGGCCGAGCATTATCATGCTGCAACATTAGGTGATGGTCGTGGATGAATGGCACAACAATGAGCCTCAGTATCACATCACGGTATCTCTGTGCATTCAAAATGGCATTAATAAAATGCACCTGTGTTTGTTGTCCATAACATACGCCTGCCCATACCATAACCCCACCGCCACCATGGGCCAATCGATCCACAACGTTGACATGAGCAAACCGCTCACCCACACGACACCATCCACGCTGTCTCCCATCTGCCCCGTACAGTGAAACCCGGGATTCATCCGTGAACAGAACTCCTCTCCAAAGTGGTCATGGTTCAAAGTTCAAGTGGTTCAAAGACGCCATCGAATGTAAGCATTTGCTTACTCAAGTTGGTTACAACGACGAACTGCAGTCAGGTCGAGACCCCGATGAGGACGACGAGCATGTAGATGAGCTTCCTTGAGACGGTTTCTGACAGTTTGAGCAGAAATTCTTTGGTTATGCAAACCAATTGTTGCAGCAGCTATTCGTGTGGCTAGTCTCAGACAATATTGGAGGTGAAGATGCTGTATGTGGAGGTCCTGGGCTGGTGTGGTTACACGTGGTCTGCGGTTGTGAGGCCGGTTGGATGTACTGTCAAATTCTCTGAAACGCCTTTGGAGATGGCTTACGGTAGAGAAACGAACATTCAATTCACAAGCAACAGCTCTGGTGAACATTCCTGCAGTCAGCATGCCAATTGCATGCTCCCTTTAAACTTGCGACATCTAAAACATTGTGCTGTGTGATAAAACTGCACATTTTAGAGTGGCCTTTTATTGTGGCCAGCCTAAGGCACACCTGTGCAATAATCATGCTGTCTAATCAGCATCTTGATTTGCCACACCTGTGAGGTGGATGGATTATTTCGGCAAAGGAGACGTGCTCACTAACACAGATTTAGACAGATTTGTGAACAATATTTAAGAGAAATAGGCCTTTTGTGTACATGGGAAAAAGTCTTAGATCTTCAGCTCATGAAAAATAGGCCAAAAACAAAAGTGCTGCGTTTATAATTTTGTTCAGTGTATATATATCTCATGATATCAATACGGTTGTGCCCTGGCTAAAGCCATCCTCTTACTTAGTTTAACCCACCTGTAATGTTGTCATAACTTCTGAAGTTCATCTCGATGTGGTCCCACTGAAGCACCATGCAGCTCTCTATATTAGGGGCAGCGATGGTCACATACACATCATTCTTGTAAGAGAACGTGTCCACAGAAAGAGACTCGGTGGTCACCGACTGAAGTGGAATGAAATCTGTGTAAACAAGGTTATCACATGATAGGTTTGCATATTTTACAAAGTCTGATTAAAACTAATAGCATCTGAAGATGTCTCAGTAGTTATGACACTGGAATTTGTATTTTAGTTGTTGCGAGATTAAACACCAGCATTGCTACATTTAGGCCCTCAAACAAGGCCTTAAATCCACCAACCGCGTATATGTATCCTCTCTAAATTGTAAGTGATTTGAATGCATGCAGCAGATAAATGTGTTAAATGGAAATATTTAAAAGGACAATAGCATGAATTAAAACCTAACAATATATATATGTTGTTTAAGCTACATTTGAAAGCACTCTTTCACATAAAGCACACACACAACCTGTAGAGATGCACTCATCATGAAGGCTTGTCATGTCATTGAGCCTCTTGCCCTTCATCTCCTCTGGGCCAACACATAGGATATCTGACACTGAGGCGTTGGTGTTCTTCAGCCACGTCATCAGCCATTTAGCACGACAGTCACATTCAAACGCATTGCCCCTCAAATCTCTGTTGAAGAACACAGTTAGCCTGAGTTAGCCTGAGATGATTCTGAGATGATTCGTTTAAAACAAAAAACATTTTAAACCTGCATTACCTAAAGTTATAACAACCATTAATGATGAGCTTTCTTAAAAACCACTATGACTTCCATGCGAGCGGAATAATTAAAAAGAATACTTTGTAGAAGTCAAAATAACTAATGCAAGATGACTAACAGTTTGGTCTCATCATCTGCAAAACCTTTAAAGGCTCTGTAGAAATTGTACCTTTTAGAAGTAATTACGCATATATATAATTTCCATGAAATACTGTTTCATTCATCCAGATTTATATACTGTATCTAGGAGGAAGAGCATTTATATGATACACAGAATACATTTAAACACAAACTGGAATGTAGGCTCACAGCTCTATTAGCGAGTCCAGATCGCTGAAGAGATCTCTTGGCAAGGCTTTGATGTTGTTGTTCGCCAAAGACCTGTGTGTGAGCAGGAGGGGGTGGTTACAGTCAGAATTTAGCAGCATCGAAATCAATTTGGTAACAGTGTAAATAGAAAAATAAATAACATTGCCAACGTACAGATGGGTCAGGTCCCTAAGTCCTCTAAAGGAATATTTGGATGTGGTCTCAATCTTGTTGTTTTCAATAAACCTAGAAGATGACAGATTGGTGAAAGAATACAGGATAAAAATGTATGTGTGAGCAGAATTGTGGCAGAATGTAAAATCTTTAAAACCTCAGTGCATTATTAGTATTATGATACTGTGCTTATTTAAAACATTAATCTGATAGGAGGTATGTCATAATACTACGAGAGGAAAGGGAGAATGGTCTTACATCATGAAAAATAGGGAATATATTTAATGTAACATAACCAGAGATGTGTTCACTGTTGCACAGATGTTCAATAACACAAAAGTGATTTCACTTACAAATATTCAAGGTGCGGTAAGCCAGAGAATGCATCATCTTTAATTGTGGTTAGAGCATTCGAATTAAGTAATCTGAAAAAAGGGTGTGAGAGAGAGAGAGAGAGAGAGAGAGAGAGAGAGAGAGAGAGAGAGAGAGAGAGAGAGAGAGAGAATTATATAAAGAAAATAAAGGACTGCATCAATGTTATTTAACCGAAGTTCAGAGTGCACCATAATCTCAGCAAACCAGTTGTAAATGCATTTTACCATCCAGAACAGCCCTGAAATATTTGAGTTAAACCAACCACAATTTTCTATAACTAAATACAATAAGTACATTTCATAAATAATTTGTTGAATACAAAAGCATATAAGTAAACACATCCTGACCAATGCAACATCTGATATGAATCTATTTTTATCCATTACACAGTTGGTCAAAGCGGGCATCATGTCTCCAATTGACAAAATCAACAATCGCATTATCCTCCTTAAGTCACAGACGGACCATATCACTTTTATATTTTATATTTTAAATTATATTTGTCGCTTTAAATATCAAAACGGCATCCTTATTTTCATTTTAGAACAATAGCACTGTCTTTGCCCAGAGCGTTCAACTAATCTGAATATTGAAGATGTGTTCTGAGCAATATTAAAGCAATGCTTTAGACGTGTTATCAGACTCAGTTACCATCATGTGATACATGCTCTAGGTAGAAGACTCCTGTAAGACAAAACACATGTTAAGCATTCTTTGGGAAATCTTGGCTCTGATCTGCACATCGTATATCCTAATGAACTGATCATCAACAGTGCACATTTCCCATTACTACAAATGATTAACATATTCCCTCTAACACTATTCAAATAAGAGGTAGTTGAACATTTTGGACTTACAGCAGCTGGAGGGATGGCATATGAGCGAAGATGGCCTCCCTGACCTCAGAGAAGGTCCCATTCACAATGCTCCTGGGAAAAACATAAGAGCATTATGATCATGAGGACCACGTGAAATCGACACATATGATGTCGACGTCAAATGGATCTCAGATTTCAGATTGCTGCATGGACAAAGTACAGACGCATCTACATGCGTCTATTATTCTCACGTAACTACATGGTGCTGCACGCTGTATAATACAATGTGCAATCGCATCACAAACACCGCACAGGTGGCTTTATAATGAGAAGGCGCAGATCTCGGGTACAGATCATGGGAACACTTACAGTGAGCTGACATCGCTTGGCATGTTCCGCGGCACATACGAAGAGCCGACGCAGATGATGGATTCCTTGGAGCAGCTGCAGGATGAAGGACACTTCACTGCCTTCTTGACCGTGTGGCCCGACGCCACTAAGCACAGCAGCACGGTGTACGCTATCACAGCGTAGCGGTTAAGAAAGGCCAGCATGTTGATGATGGCGGAGGAGTTTGCATGTGTGTGTATGTGTGAGAGAGAGAGTGTGTGTGTGTGTGTGTGTGTGAGAGAGAGAGAGAGAGAGAGAGAGAGAGAGAGAGAGAGAGAGAGAGAGAGAGGATAAGGATGGAGCGAAGGTGAGGAGGACTGAGAGCGGTCCGCCCTGCACCATGAGAATGCAGCAGTGAACCAAAGCTACATCAGCGATTCAGCTGCAGCTCTCTCTCTCTCTCTTTCTCTCTCTCTCTCTCTCTCTCTCTCTCACTCTCTCTCTTTCTCTCTCATTACTGATTAACACTCAACGCACCTAGTACTGTACTACAGCTCACAAGAAGCAACAGAGCTCACAAATAATTATTCCAACCATAATCTTTCTCCAATAAGTGCACAAGAAGCACACGTGCATAGCAAAACAAACAACATAGGAAGACTGTGGAACTTCTCTAACTTCTGTTTTCCTGAGCACATCACATTTATTTAGGTAAAATGGTAATAAAAAGCTTTTCTCCTAGAGAGAATGTTGTACGATTGAAATCAGTCATAACGTTAAAACCACCTGCATAATATTGTGTTGGTTCCCCTTGTGCAACCAAAACAATACTGACCCATTGTGGCATTGATGCCATCATTGTGCTGTGGTGTCTGGAAGCAAGATGTCAGCAGCAAAACTTTTAAGTCGTATTTAGACGACAAGGTGAATTGGCATTATTTGTCCAGCATCAGATGATTGATCAGATTGAGCCAAGCCTTCACCTTCAACTTTATCATGCTCCTTAAAACATTTCTGAACAATTGTGGTTGCACTGTCTTGCTCTGTAACAATGGGCAGGTAGGGGTACATGTCAAAATGTGACCTGTACTTGAATGCTTGCCTTCTTTACAAAGTGCATCGTGGTCATCCACATGTAAAAGAAAATCTAATTAATCAGACTTCAATACCTTCTATAATTGCTACATGGTTCAGTTTGGATGCCTGCAAGCCCATTGTAGGCATTTTGAACAGTTGAAAAGAGTCGGCACAGGCACTCTGATCTGTCTGTGCCTACGCAGCCCCATTCGCATCAATCTGGAATGCAATGTGTTCAACTTTGTGATGATTAGACAACTGTCAGTAGTTTTAACATAAGAGATGATCAGTCTATATACACCTTCCCTTAACATACAAATGGTAGACTGTATAGCTGAAGATCCATATGGCCGTCACATGCATGTCATTTGAATGAGTGCTTATTTTGAAGTCAAACTAACCTCCACTTTGTTGGTAAGGTTTTCCATTACATTTTGGAGCGTAGCTGTGCCTACACGCCAGCAAATGCATTAGTGAAGTGCTGCAATGATGTAAGGTGGGAAAGCCTGGGGTGCAATCAGAGTTCTTATTCATCCAAAAAGGTGCTTTGTGAGATAGGGTTTTGCAAAGGACACTCGAGTTATTTCACTCCAACCATGACAAACCACGTTTTTACGGAGCTAAAGCAATTTGACTAAAATATGTTTGTGGAGAGCCTATATAAAATAACACTGTCCTTGAAATCGAATAAAGCAACACATGAAGCTAATGAGGTTTGATCATGAAGAAAGCATGAAGAGCAGGGGCCAGTTTTGCGAAAGTATCAAAAATAATCTGACAGAGAGAGAGAGAGAGAGAGAGAGAGAGAGAGAGAGAGAGAGAAAGAGAGAGAGAGAGAGAGAGAGAGAGAGACAGAGGTCACTATAATGCTGCCATTTAATAATGATCAAGTTAAACAATAATTTAAAAAAATAAACATTTTAGCCAGTTATATGAATGCACACACTGCATTTATGTGTATGCTAAATTTATTAGATCTGTAAAAAAAAACGTTCTTACTGTCAATACATTGATGATTTGACCCCCATGTTGTGCCTACTAATGTACTGTAATAAATAAATATTAAGCCACAGTGCTCGGATGAGTCGTTCCTCCAGTGAAAGCAGTACTGGATCCATCGCAAGAATTCAGCACTGCAGTGAGACTGATCAATATTACATAATCATCAAGCACAAGTTAATGTATGGCTCTTAGCCACTGTGTAAATGCTGTAGTGCAAAGTCAGCAGCAGGTGAGCAGTGCAAAGAGTGAAATAGGAAATAAAAATGTGTACTCTATAGATACAATGCATATTAATAAACTGTTGACTCAGCAGAGAGAGAATGGGAGAGAGAGGGAGGGAAATCATTCTGGCACTACAGTGGCAGAGATTAAGCAAGTCTGTAAGGAAAAAGTGTATTTAAAGAAAAAGTAGAACAAAGGAAGAAGAGAGGAGAGTAAGCAAGAGAAATGGTTTCAGATCATCTTCCATGAATTATTAATGACAATTTTGCTGTGCTGAACATAAAAACCATTATGCAGTGCTGGGAACAGGCTGACTCAACACCTTGTTAGAAACAGATGCTGCACATCCCAGCCACACAACCAAACAAATAATATCTTCCACAGAAAAATCTTCTAGTACTTACACTATACATGGAGCTTGTTTCTATTTAGAAAAATGATGAAAACAATGGAATGTTGGTTTAACTTCCTAAACATTGGCCGTTGGAACATTGAGCCCTCACTCAAAACTTTTGCACATGTTTAGAGAGTTCTGCAAAAGTCCAACCTACAAAAGTATCAAGAATTCGCAAGTAGCATGTTACCCTCATATTTAATGCTAATGCCATTTGTACCTGTGTACATAAATAAGACTATAAAAAATTAATACAAAGTTGGGTCCTGACATTTTGGATAGCCAGTAGCTACTGAAAAATAACGCTTCTATTTGTAGGAATAAAGGTTCCAAAGTAGTTCTTGTTACAGTTAATGGACCTAAGCAAGATTTTTATTTTTCTGGGAAACCTCTGAAAGGGAAAAATTTTCTCATAGTGCTTAACATAATATATGATCTATAATAGTTCCCTCAGGGGGACAAACCAAAGAGCCTGGGGTCAGTGTAGTGTAAAAACCAACATATACCGATACCATCAGTATGACACAATAGCATGATGGGTAGCATTGCTGACTCCTTGGTCCAAGGTCCTTGCTTTCGATCCTGAGTTTAGATTACTGTGTGGTGTTTTGTATGTTCTTCCTACATCCATGTAGGTTGGTTTCAGGTTTTCCATTTTCTTCCTGTTTCCCAAAAACTAAATCTAACTAGCTATGATACACTGCCCGTAGGTGCTTAGTGGTCGACCGGTTTTCCAGCCATTGTGTTGGAAATGCAGTAAAAATAAAAAAATTAGACAATGTTGTATATGTAATGTATATGTTTGGATTAGTAATCAGTTGCTGTGCAGCAACTAAATAAACTACGGGAAGTCCATTCAAGTTTAATAATGCAGGTAATTTATACTGCAATTAAGGAAAAGGCTTACAGTCATTTCAACCTATGTATCTGGGAAAATTGTTTTAGTTAAGGGAAATGACACTCCCTGGGACAATAATTAAAGACTGAATACCGCCACATTCTGAATAAACCTGAATTCTCAATTGCATTATTTGTATTCAGCATTCAAAAAAAAAAACAGAAGTAAATGCTAATTTAAATACCTACTGCAAAACAACTGCTCCTGAGGCACAGAACACGTGCACTCTTGCACAGTTTAAGTGGATTGCATTTCAGTGGCTTGTATTCAAGTCTTCTAAATAATCAGGTATAGGCTTCATAACCTCTCATTTATTTCCCTGTAGGCTTCCTATTTGTATCTTGTATGGGTTCTAAATCTTGGCAGTAACACACTGATTTTTTTCCCCAGTGCATCTGATCTGCAGTCTAGCGAGCAAACATACATTACACTAAAATGTATCGCCTTTAGGTATTCTTTATCTACTGCCGATGTGGATAAGAAATACCAGCTGTGTAAAGATCAGTTCCAATAACAGGTTTAATGAAATGCCCTGTCAATAGTTTAGTTCCTGTTAAGGAAATTTGGATCTTTCTAAAATGCTCATCATGAAGCATATTGTATATCATAGGGAGGCCTGCAAGTAGTGTAATATGATATTTCTCTCAGCCCTAGCAAACATATCCTATTAAAGGGCTTCTGTAAGTAGCAACCATGCTAACAAGTTAAAATAATTAAATAAATAGCTTTATTAATACATGCCCTCAGTCATAATCTGGACAAAATATTTTGCCAAGAGAAGACCATCAACTAAAAATCTCAGCATGGCACTTTTTAAAGCTATTTTTAGGTTTCAGCACAAAGTGGGAACTGGCTCTTTTATTGAGCTTTATCCAGAGGAGAAGTGCAATACAGACAGATCTCATGGAAAACAAAAACTAAACGCAGTATTTGGTTCAGGGAACAGTTTGATCATCTGGACCTGAAGGCGATGACACGGAGTCACACTTCTCTTCTTTTGTGTCTTTCTTAAGAGCCTTGAGGCATTTGTCAAGTCTTTTAATGGAGAGCTCCACATCTTTTTTGGTGATGCCAATAGCAGAAGCAGCATTAATGTATGGGCATGGGTAGGCATCCGAATGTGACATGAAGCCACGAAATGTGTGTCCGCTCACAGTCTGTTCGGCGCCCAGTGGCACAACCCTAAAACAACAGAGGGAAAATAAGTATGAATCTATTACTTTAAATGTATACATATTTGCAGAAATGTGATTGTGAAAAAACTTTATATTTACATGTTTTTCCCCTAAAAGCCCTTTGAATTAAGAAAATACCCTTAACCATTGCATTATAATGGATACAGTAATGACCAAAGTGAAAAGACTTTCTGGTCAAACTAAACATTTGTAACCTTTTTAGCTATTTTAGGACACTTCCAATACTAGATAAAGCATTTCACTACATGTCGCACTCTGTATAAATGTGTAAAATGTGTCTTGGCAAACATATTTTTGGATGGTTTCTCCCATTCTTCTTCTTTGCAGAACCTTTCAAGCTCCATCAGGTTGGATGGGGAGCGTCGGTTCAGATCTCTCCAGAGATGTTCATTCGGGTTCTGGGATCTGGCTGGGCCACTCAAGGACATTCACAGAGCCGTCCCATAGACAGTCCTTTGTCATCTTGTCTGTGTGCTTAGGGTCGTTGTCCTGTTGGAAGCTGAACCGTCACTGCAGTCTGAGGTCCAGGGCGCTCTGGAGCAGGTTTTCATCAAGGACGTCTCTGTACATTGCTGCATTCATCTTTCCCTCGATCCTGACTAGTCTCCCAGTTCCTGCCACTGAAAAACATCCCCACAGCATGATGCTGCCACCACCATGCTTCACTGTAGGGATGGTATTGGAAAGGTGATGATAGGTGCCTGATTTCCTCCAGACATCACGCTTGGCATTCAGGCCAAAGAGTTCAATCTTTGTTTTTCATGGTCTACAAATCCTTCAGGTGCTCTAAAGAAAACACCAGGTGAGCTGTCATGTGCCTTTTACTATGGAGTGGCATCCGTCTGGCCACTCTACCATACAGGCCTGATTGGTGTAGTGCTGCACCAATATTTGTTCTTCTGGAAGGTTCTCCTTTCTCTACAGAGAAACGCTGGAGCTCTTTTAGAGTGACCATCAGGTTCTTGGTCACCTCCCCGACTAAGGCCCTTCTCTCCCGATCGCTCAGTTTGGCCAGGTGGCCCACTCCAGGAAGAGTCCTGGTGGTTCCGAAGTTCTTCCATTTTTGGATGTTGAAGGCCACTGTGCTTATTGGGACCCAGAAAGTTAACTGTACCCTTCCCCAGATCTGTACCTCGATATAATCCTGTCTCGAAGGTCTACAGACAATTCCTTGGACTTCATGGCTTAGTTTGTGCTCTGACCTGCACTGGTAAATGTGGAATCTCATACAGACATGTGTGTGTCTTTCCAAATCATGTCCAATCAAATGCAATTATCACAGGTGGACTTCAATCAAGTTGTAGAAACATCTGAAAGGTGATTAGTGAAAACGGGATGCACCTGAGCTTAATTTTGAGTGCCACAGCAAAGGCTGTGAATACTTATGTATTTTTTTTTTATTTTGAATACATTTGCAAAAATTTCAACCAAACTTCATTATAGGGTATTGTTTGTAGAATATTGAGGAAAAGAATGAACTTTATCCATTTTGGAATAAGGCTGTATCATGTGAAAATGTGGAAAAAGTAAAGCGCTGTGAATACTTTCCGTATGCACTGTATCTATTAGAACTTCAATAAAGACAATTTTGCTACCAGCTCAGTGAAACAAAAAGAAAATCAATTAAACAGGTCTAGATTATGTAAATTAAAAAGCTGGAGAACACTGCTGACATGTAGTTGGAACTCATTCTGTATTGGCAACAAAAAGTCCATCAAAAATATGAGGTATACACATTAACGCATTTACAAGTGCTTTAATAAGTTGCGTTATGTTATTTTAACCATTCCACATCAACAGTGAACTGAAATTAGTTCTAAATCTAGGACAATCTTTCAGGACCTGCTGACATTGCTTACTTACATAACTTTCCCTATTAGTTTTAGTGTGAATACAGTTATACTATATCATCTATAGCAGGGGTCACCAACATGGTGCCCGTGGGCCTTTTCTAAAAATAGCTCACCATAGCGCCACTTACAAGTGAGCTGCATCAAATTTTTTTGTTGCTTTTTTTTTAAAATCACACTTCTATTGGTGTGAATTTAAAAATGACAATATTACAAAGAAAACTTAGATTAACTGGTCTCCAAGTTGATTTTTGTATATAACGTAATTGATAATCTGTACAAACATGATGCAACGTAGTGCATGATTTGTTAAAAATTGTTAGTGGCTAGTGAAAATGTTGAAGAAGTGATCATTTGAAAATGTAAATACTTGCAGAGATCTATAGAAATAAAGTTTTGCATATTGATATTTATCTGTTTCCTACCTTGTTATCATTGTTGATAATTATTGTGAGAAATCATTAACATGATCAGTGTCTTCACATAGATGAATATCATTAATTATTAATAATAACATATCATTAAAGGTAATTTGAGCAAATTTGTTATTTCAGAAGTGTGTATCAAACTGGTAGCCCTTCACATTAATCGGTACCCAAGGAGTAGCTCTTATATTCAAAAAGGTTGGTGACCCCTAATCTATAGTATGCATCATATTATAATAGTAATAGACTCTCACAGAGCACTTTATTAGGAAGACTGTATTAATACCAGGCTCTCCCAACCGCTGCCATGCTAATGATTGATTAAATATTTGTATTAATGAGTATGTGTATATTAGGTCTTTCTAATAAAAATGCTCATTGAGTGTATAACAGTAACAGTTCAAGAACCAAATAATTTGATCGAATGAATAAGTAAAAGTAGTTTAATCGGTTGATATAAAGTAAGAGGATAAATCTTTAATATTCAAATCAATTATTGTGGAAACTGATAACTGCAACAAATTGAATTTGTTGTATAAGTAGGATGATATAGGTATATAATGTATAATGTAGTGTACATAATCCATTTGAGATTTTAAAAAAATTATACCAGTGGGCATTAAAATACATATTTGCACATCCTATTTCAGTCAGTACTGCCTAATAAGCTAAAAATAAACGCTCACCTGGCTCCCGACACCTGTCTGGTGAAGAGCATAGAGCCCAGCTGGGTAACGGCTTTATCACAGTTAGCCTGAAGAGCCTCCAGGGACATCGCTAAAGAGGATAAAATCACAAAAGCCTTTCAGCCCAAAACTGGATTTACTGTCAGTTCACTAACTTAGCTGACACACAATATCTCACAGGGAAGTAAATGAAGTGGTGTGTGACAGTGATTTTCTGCAGATTTAAAATGATGACTTGTTCACACTGTATAATACTTTACGCATTTCTCCTACCGACATTCACCTTCAAACCTTCGAGTTTAAACACCAACTCAGACAACGTGACTAGCCTTAATAAAAAATACGAAAAAAAAAAACAAAAAAAACCCAAAGCAAAATCATTTAGTTTCATAATTCCTCAAATTTTTATCTCTTACATTTCTTCAGTCTCAAGTGCTCTGGCAATGAATATGTTCAATAATGATCTACCCTTTTGTTTTGAATGAATGAATGATTTGCTCTGGTGATTTCTGTACTAGGTTTTTTTGCACTTACAGGTTTGTCTCGTCATTTTCACAACGTGGACACAGCATATGCATGTATGAGTGTACTTTGGTTAATTCTGATTAGGAAGGTTTAGGTGTCCATAGTTTTCTATTTGTAATGTTCTTCCAAATAAATATTTATTTTTTTCCTGTTATAGTTTTAATGGAAATTGATTGGACCAACATTGGTCTTGAATTGCAGAAAGAC
Source organism: Silurus lanzhouensis (assembly GCA_039877035.1). Lineage (NCBI taxonomy): Eukaryota > Metazoa > Chordata > Actinopteri > Siluriformes > Siluridae > Silurus > Silurus lanzhouensis. The sequence continues at coordinate 83,910 of JBCEWE010000562.1, forward strand.
TATGCGAAGGAGCAGAAACATCTGACAGCACTGTGTTTATATTTGACTTGGTTATGTATTGTGATGCAATGTATTAGCCTTATCCAGTGACAGCTTAAGGTAATGTTATTTATATCAATTTGTGTGTGTGGGGGTGTCTCACCCAGTGATATGGGATTATGTGGTGTATTCAGCAGTCTCTCTCCATGTCTATCAGCCAATGTCTTCAGTTCCTGTGCCAGGTGGGTGTACAGCTCCTTCAGGCAGAGCAAAATCACAGTTATAAATAGCACAACAATAATCAGCCTTTTTTCCTTTTTTTGCTCCCACACTGTTTACTGCTTATGCTGCAATTTTCCATCTGTTGGTCTACTCCCTCCATCTGCTTCTCGCTGCCTTTCTGTCCTCTCTCTCTCACTCCCTTTCACACATACTATCTCTTCTTCCTTCATCCATTTCGCTTTTCAATTCTCTCTTCTACATGGCTTTATTAGCATCCCGTTAGCTCTCCTACTGCTTTTATAGCAGTGGTGTACTATGTATAGAAGCATTACTATGAAGGACAAAACGAGATGGTGAAGCAGCACATGATAAGTTCAGTGTGAGTAAACAAAGGACTCTTTTCATCCTGAAGATGCTGCTATTGCTGTTCTAATAACAGCATTAGGTTTATCATTCCAAACTATTTTCAATAAGCAAATATTATATTGTATATCGCTGGCAAAAACAAATCAAAATATTTAAATAATAGATAATAATTGATGATAAAATTCCTTGTCAACAAATGCCATTATCGATTAAGTTACGGTTTAGCGTGACGGTAAGATAACAGAGGCAAAAGAAAAGTACCTGGAAGTTATGCAAAGCGGAGCTTGTTTGGCATGGAAGAACCACAGTGATGCACAAGCACAAGAAAAGAAAACACACTGGTGTCACGGATGAAGGTGAAACATCAGCACGGTGAGCAGAAACTGTATTTACTCATCATGTTTAAATGGTGTAGTTTAATGAAGTGCTATTGTGTAAACAAATGTAACTTTTGTGTAACTTCAGGACAGTCGCACTGAATCAGCTCTGTCTGTGACTCGCTCGCATCAGGTTACGCAATCAGCTCGCTCACGACATAGTGATGGATTCAATTATAATGGTAAAAACAAACACTAATCTAAAAGCAGCAAATAACAGCAGCAGTTTTTTTTTTTATCAAGCCTGTTAGCTTGTTGCGTTTCTCCAATTTATTCTCTGTTTATAGCTTTTGTCTCCTACAACAGTAACTTATCTGTTTTCAGTCAGCTTTACTACATTCAAATGCTTGTTTTTAATGTGTGTATATTTACTTTATGCATATATCATTTAACTATTATATCAAATTAAATGAATTATATATTCTAGATGCTTATATCTTCACAAGTGAACACAATGTGTATTGTCTTTTAAACAAAAATTGTCAAAAAAATATTGTATTATATTTTATAGAGATTTTTTAAGCATGGTTGTCCACTTGCCATCTGCAAAATACAATACAAATGTTGATTTACACAAATTGCTTCACCCTGCATACTCAAATGCTGGTTTGTTTTTTGTTGTTGTTTGTTTTTAACAGAAAGAAACAACCCAGCAGGAGGGAATTTGTTCAAGGGATAAATCCCACATGCCCTCCTCACCAAGCAGCCACTAACATGTAAAATCTAAAGATAAATCAATATGTGGCTTTTGCATTTTTTTAAGTACACTTTTATACATAAATACCTTGAATTAAGGTCTTATATAGTTATTATAAGCAAAACATAAATTTTTTTTATTAAATATCCGATAAATCTAAAAAAATAATTGTCCGATTAATTGATTATCAAAATAATTGTTAGTTGCAGCCCAAATAAATATATGTAAATACAGCAGGCTCTGTATCATAGAGGGTTAATTTAATTTTCCTGTGTTACTTTTTCGAAGTCTGGAGAAGACTTATTGGAGCTATTCGTCTGTGACAGGACCATTTATCCACAAAAGCTTGCAGTACATGCAGGTGGCTGGTGCAGTGAAACTCTTTGTTTTGTTTGCAACAATCCTCGATCAATATTTCCAGCTCTCTTTAGTTAATGTTAGCAGGTGCTGCAGAAAATGGAACATTCCATCATATCAGGCATCGACCGCATCAGTGCAGCATGTTGGTTGGTGGTTTACCTTTCTTTCAGACAGGAGTTTCTTATAGCCCTTGGCCCCGAGACTGAGAAGGGTGATCAGCACGTCCAGAGATGGGGACGCTGATGCACGACCTGTTAATGGGGGGAAATCATCAGAATAAATTCAGGCAAGGGTTAAAAATATGTTTTATAATAATAAAGCTATAGGGGTGTAATGAAATATAACATACTTCACATTTATATTATATTATAAATGTTTATGCTAATGGTTCTGATAGAAAAGAATGTGTGTGTGTTAAATGTACTCAATATAATAAAAAACAGTCCGGAACTAAAGGTGTAGCACAATTAATATTAGAGCATTTGGTATTTATACCGCAGTCGGAGGGTGTGAATGATGCAGGTAAAGAAGGATAGCTTGAAGGGGAAAAGAAATCTGCAGAGTGAAGTAAAATCTCAAGTCTAACAACTACAACTTCAGATGTAGTGTATTTGTTAAAAAAAATCGATTAAATAGCAAATAAACTGAAATGGACATGCTCAAAAAGGAAACGAAAATGAGCTGTTTAATGACAGAAATGTGCTTAGATTGAGTGTGTCATTTACAAAACACATTCACACACTAACCAGGGTACATTTTACTGATCTCGTTAACGAAGTCCTCATCAAAGCCGGCAATAATGGCGCCTCCGACAGGAACCATAAAGTTTTTGTCCATGCTCTGAACAAAAGCATCAATTCTGCCCACTCGTGCACCCTGTAAATACACTCGATTAACTCACGTCAGAGGAGCTTAGCTTAAGCAAGACTACGCAAAAAGTAGTAATGTGAACTTTACCTGCTGTATGAGGTGCATGCATTTAGATGATTGCACTCCATAGGCATTATTGACTATATGAGGGATGTTATATTTGGCACACATAACAGCGAGCTCTTCCAACCTGCATAATAAGACACACAAAAATGACCTGCATGACTATTATGCAACTATCTCAGTTCTAAACCAGTTATTTCTTAAAACTTTATCATGTGTGGAATCTGTAATTTTGTAAAAACAAATAATATAGAGTCCATAGTCAAGTCAGGTTTATTTCTATAGCGCTTTTCACAACAGACATTGTCTCAAAGCAGCTTTACAGAATTTAACAGTTAAGGTGTGCGATGTGTATTTATCCCTGATGAGCAGCCGTGGCGACTGTGGCAAGGAAAAACTCCCTTAGATGTTATGAGGAAGAAACCTTGAGAGGAACCAGAGTCAAAAGGGAAACCATCCTCATTTGGGTGATATCAAGAGTGTGATTATAGTCTTTCAAACAATACAAAACACTGGAGAGTAAGAACTAACATGAGTAATGAGTAAGGTCCTTTCTACAGTCTCATACAGCCATAGTCGGGCAGTTGACCTACCTGTCAGGGACGCGAGGAGCAAAACAGGAAGTTGTGGAATGAAGACAGAGGATATTCTCCGCTCCAAGTTCCTCTATCTTCTTCTCCACAGCATCCAGGTCTGTTCTCAACTCATCTCCTTCCAGAACATTCTCAATGACCACTGGCTCAAAGCCTGCTCATAGACATACAACATTTTACATAAAACAAATACACTGTTTGTGTGTATATAGGCACCATATTCACCACTACTGAAAAAAAAGCTTTTTTTTAATTAAAAACAATTAAAATAAAAAATAAAAATTCATGAAGGAGTTTCAAAATATGGCAAGATCTCCTGTAAATGAAACCCTGTACAATCTGACCTGTTCTAATGGGTTACTTATTTTTTTTTAATGTCACACTTCCAATATAAGTGTCATACCAGCAGTGACCATGGATTTGAAACAGGACTTCTGGTCAATGCGAGGCCAAAGAATGTAGCGTGCTGACGGCCTTCTGTGTCGGAGTGTCAGGAAACACAGCGTCAAGCTCATTCCGGTTGCCATGGGCACCACAAAGCATGAAGACACGCTTCTAACACCTGTGTGATGTAAACAGCTCCATCCAATGAATCCATTAACACAATCAAAAGAAGGCAAATCTCGGTATGTTTTTAAGTAATTACGTGATATTCACCGCTAAATCTGAGAACATCCAGCACTATTGAATTGGTGATCTTGTTGAGGAGACTTGAGCCAGCGGCCTTCGGCTGAACAGCTGCGATGTCACCAGAGCGGCCGATGCCATGGATCAATCTAAATCAAGAAAAAAGAATTGCATGAATTTTATTTCCGTTTGTAACATGAATGGAGCTTTACGTTTATTATTCTGCAACACTGTTCTAGATCCTTTTCTTGATGGCATTTAGAAAATATACAATATCATGTAGGCAAACACAGCACTCAATAATCTATTCAAGTTGTTACACTCATCACGATTCTTGGTTGAAGGCTTAGATTTATGAACTATTTGAACTACTGTAAACTTTTTTTGTGGAAGAATGTAGTGGATATTACTATTATTAATATTTATGAATATTGCTAGTTTCCTGTAAACTACTTGTGTATTATAGTAACTACTTGTGTATTATAGTTATATATATATATATACATACATACATACACACATACACACAGTTATGGTGTGTGTTCCTATTATCACACTGTTTCCTTTAACATCATCTCTATATTACAGTTCCAGAAATGTGTAGAATCTTTGCCAGACTGCACTGAAGATCTGATTCTGGTGAATCATGCTGGCCCAATAAAACTTTAGAAACATGTCTTTCCTTTTGATTTCATACCTGTCTGTATTTTAATTTATATATTTTTTTCTTTATACCATCCCTTTTTGGAGTGGAAACAAATTAATTTCATAAAATAATATCCAGTTCATGATCCAAAGTCTAGATTTCCTTTTTAATTGAAATCAAATTAATTAATTTTTCATGCAATTGGATCAAACCCCAATTTGCATATACCATATATGCAATATACATTATATATTTATACACTTATAGACTTGAGTCTTCTTCTTCTTCTTCTTCTTCTTCTTTCGGCTGCTCCCATTAGGGGTCGCCACAGCGGATCATCTGTCTCCATACCACCCTGTCCTCTACATCTGCCTCTTTTACACCAACTACCTGCATGTCTTCCCCTCACCACATCCATGAACCTCCTCCTTGGTCTTCCTCTTTTCCTCCTACCTGGTGGCTCCATCCTCAGCATTCTTCTACCAATATAATTCATGTCCCTCTTCTGCACATGTCCAAACCATCTCAATCTCGCCTCCCTCACCGTGTCACCAAAACATCCTACATGCGCTGTCCCTCTAATAAACTCATTTCTGATCTTATCCATCCTCGTCACTCCCAACGAAAACCTCAACATCTTCAGCTCTGCTACCTCCAGCTCTGCCTCTTGCCTTTTACTTAATGCCACTGTCTCTAATCCATACAACATCGCAGGTCTCACCACAGTCCTATAAACTTTCCCTTTCATTTTTGCAGATACCCTACTATCACAAATCACTCCTGTCACTCTTCTCCACCCACTCCACCCTGCCTGCACTCTTTTCTTCACTTCTCTAACACACTCTTCATTACTTTGCACTGTTGACCCCAGGTACCTGAATTCCTCTACCTTCTCCAGCTCTTCTCCCTGCAACCGCACAACTCCACTGCCCTCCCTCTCATTCACACACATGTACTCTGTCTTACTCCTACTGACTTTCATTCCCCTTCTCTCCAGCGCATATCTCCACCTCTCCAGGCTCTTCTCAACCTGCTCCCTACTCTCACAACAAATCACAATATCATCCGCAAACATCATAGTCCAGGGAGACTCCTGTCTGACCTCGTCCGTCAACCTGTCCATCACCACTGCAAACAGGAAAGGGCTCAGGGCCGATCCTTGATGCAGTCCAACCTTCACCCTGAACCAGTCTGTCGTTCCTACTGCACACTTCACTGCCGTCACACTGTCCTCATACATGTCCTGCACCACCCTCACATACTTCTCTGACACACCTGACTTCCTCATACAATACCACAACTCCTCTCTTGGCACCCTGTCATACGCCTTCTCTAAATCCACAAATCCACAATGCAATTCCTTCTGTCCTTCTCTATACTTCTCCATCAACATTCTTAAAGCAAATAAGGCATCTGTGGTGCTCTTCCTCGGCATGAAACCATACTGTTGCTCACAGATGGTCACCTCTTCTCTCAGCCTGGCTTCCACTACTCTTTCCCATAACTTCATGGTGTGACTGATCAACTTAATTTCCCTGTAGTTACTGCAAGACTGCACATCTCCTTTATGCTTAAAGATTGGTACCAGCACACTTCTTCTCCATTCCTCAGGCATCTTCTCACCTTCCAAAATCCTGTTAAACAATCTGGTCAAAAACTCCACTGCCATCTCTCCTAAACATCTCCACGCTTCTACCGGTATGTCATCTGGTCCAACCGACTTTCCACTCTTCATCCTCTTAATCACTGCTCTCACTTCCTCCTTACTAATCCTATCCACTTCCTGCTTCACCAACTCCACATCATCCAACCTTCTCTCTCTCTGATTTTCCTCATTCATCAGCTGCTCAAAATACTCCCTCCACCTTCTCAACACACTCTCCTCACTAGTCAACACATTTCCCTCTCCATCCTTTACTGCTCTAACTTGCAGTACATCCTTCCCAGCTCGGTGCCTCTGCCTGGCCAATCGGTACAAATCCTTTTCTCCTTCCTTAGTGTCCAACCTCTCATACAGCTCCTCATATGCCTTTTCCTTGGCTTTCGCCACATCCCTCTTAACCTGCTGCCGCATCTCCTTGTACTCCTGCCTACTTTTCTCATCACTCTGTCTGTCCCACTTCTGTTTTGCCAACCTCTTCCTCCTTATGCTCTCCTGCACTTCCTCATTCCACCACCACGTCTCCTTGTCTTGCTTTCTATTTCCAGATGTTACACCAAGTACTTTTCTAGCTGCCTCCCTCATCACTCCTGAAGTAGTTGCCCAATCATCCAACACCTCCTTAACACCACTGAGCCTCTGTCTGACCTTTTCCCTGAACCTCACACTACAGTCTTCCTCCTTAAGTTTCCACCATCTTATTCTTCTTTCAGTCCTCACTCTCCTCCTCTTCTTTTTCGCCTCCAAAACCATCCTACAGACCACCATCCGATGCTGTCTAGCTACACTGTCCCCTGCCAACACCTTACAGTCTTCAATCTCCTTCAGGTTGCATCTCCTGCATAGCACATAGTCCACCTGTGTGCACCTTCCTTCAGTCTTATACGTCACCCTATGATCCTCCTTCTTCTTAAAATAAGTGTTCACCACTGCCATTTCCATCCTTTTAGCAAAATCCACCACCATCTGCCCTTCCACATTCCTCTCCTTAAAACCATACCTACCCATCACCTCCTCATCACCTCTGTTCCCTTCACCTACATGCCCATTAAAGTCCGCCCCAATCACCAATCGTTCTTTCCTAGGTACACCATCTACCACTTCATCTAATTCACTCCAGAATCTTTCCTTCTCCTCCATCTCACAGCCAACTTGTGGAGCATAGGCACTGATGACATTTATCATCATCCCTTCAACTTCCACCTTCACGATCATCACCCTATCAGAAACTCTCTTCACCTCCACTACACTCTTACTGTACTCTTCCTTCAGAATCACCCCTACACCATTTCTCTTTCCATCCACACCATGATAAAACAGTTTAAATCCACCTCCAATGTTCCTGGCCTTACTCCCTTTCCACTTGGTCTCCTGAACACACAGCATATCTACCTTTCTCCTCTCCATCATATCAGCTACCTCTCTCCCTTAACCCGTCATAGTACCAACATTTAAAGTACCAACCCGAACCTCCACTTTCCTACACTGCTCCTTTCCCTGCCGTCTCTGTAGACGTCTTCCTCCTCTCCTTCTCCTCCTTCGGCTTGAGTGATGATTGTTAATCAACTGGCAAAGATTATTCTTGGTGTCGTCATTTAGCATAATATTTGCTCCATGTGCTTTTCCTTTTAAAAAGCAAAAAATAAAAAATAAATGTAAAAAGCAGGCTAGACAGGAATTGTATTTACGTTAATGTTTGATGCTAATGCAATACACACATAGCTCATGGATTGACACTACACACATAGTATCTAGGGTTAGACTTAGGGTTGGGGTTGATGCAAACTACTAATATAATATGTAATATTTCCAATAATGCTCATTATAAAAAAAATTGCCACTGCTCACCAGGATACCAACTCCAACAAAGTAATTCAAAGCATGTAAATCACCTGTAATATCTTCGGGCCACCAGGTCAGAGGCGACTCGTCCCTCTCTCTCCCCAACTCCACAGTTCCCCAAGAAATTATTACTGTCCATGACCGCGAGCTCATTCAAAAAGAGCTCTATGGTGCTCTCGCTCCATCCCTCCTCCGGACATTTGCCCTGGAAAAGAAATTAAACATTTAAAACCTAGCAAATTATATAGGTGGAAGCATACTGTAAAGTCCAGGCACTGTAGAATATAGTGACAGATGAGCATGATATTAACCAGGCGGTCTAAAAAATAAATCTATTTATAGCTCAACAATGAAATGATTTGGGATAAGTGATATATCATGATGTTTTATCGTTAATAAGAATGATGTGGGGCAAACGATTATACATACACCCATACTTGTGGGCAGAAAGGAAGTTACAATTATGATTTGATAGTCATTTTTAATCAAACTCCATCAGAATCACTAACTTACTTTTTTACATATTTTTTTTTAATGAATATGTATTAAATAGTATAATCTCTTCACCTCATAGCGTTTCTCTCTGATGTGCTCCTTCAAGGAGAAGTGCAACCAAGTGTTACATCACGTTACATCGTCACATCACGTAGTGCCAAAATACATGCAAAAATTAACACTGCGGGCTCTTGATAGTTTCATATCCATGTTGCTTGAAGCTATTGCTTTAACCAATCAGAATGTGACTTGCTTATCGCAAGGCCCGCTAAAAGGCATAGAATCATGTCTGCATTGTTATGTCCTTTGATTGGATGGTCAGAGAGCGTACTAGTCAGAGCTTGCATCCGCATCTGTAGCAAACTGCACGAGTTCAAATATATTTGTGTGGATTTGTTTATTTTTCATTCCACAATGGATGACAGAGGAGAAAATTTTGATTTGGACACCGATACATTTACAAAATGGACTTTAACAAAAAATCGGGACATTGTGAGGTTGGGAAAACTGTTCAAACTTTTAAGGTTTTTCATAGACCTTTTAAAACCTTTTTGTTTTCTTTCCTGCTGATTTTGCACAATTTACCTCAATTTCAGATCCCCAGAAAAAAAAAGTAATGCATTAAAAGAGGCACAAAAAAACCCAGGGTGGTTTTATGAGGCTATATTGATATTGATGCTTCTGCTAGTGATGATGAATGTATGTGGCTGCAGTTAATGAGAATTGTTAAATTGCATTAATTGGGTTTCTTGCTTTAGTAAATGCTTTTATTTTCTCTGCACAAGATATCGCTCTGTAAACTGCGTTTCTGTATAATATTGGTGGTTTCTATAGCTGTGGTGTCATGATGGTATTAAGAGGTGGACTAATTCAGGTAGGACACCACTGAAGGCTTAGGTGTGAAATGCAAAGTCCACCACTGCATTTATATGAAGTGTGGAAAAAAAAATTGATGATCGAATGGAGATCAAATCCAAGGTGGGTTTTACTTTGTACACTTGACTCTCACTGATACAGGAATCTACAGTCTGGGCTAGAAAGAAATCAGACCCAAAAAATGAATAAATAGACTTCTTGTAGACATTTTTGAATGCTAAATATTTCGATTTCTTAAAAAAAAAATAATAATAATTTATGTTTGTTTATCTTTGGATATCAGTGGTGAGCTTAGTCCTGATTGGTCACTTGTACCAGCTGCCCCATGGGGCATTACAACAATGTACCTGTAACAGTACCATGTAACAAGACAGGATAAAGTTAAAAATAATTCTGCAAGCTCAGGAGACACGACGATAAAGCAGATATTGGGAAATAAAAGCTGTCTTAGGTGGAGGACCCCAAAATCCTCCTTCAGCAATGCTGCTGAAAGGTGCTTTCCATTCATTGCAAATGTCATGCAAATATGTCCGATAACACTTGTAATAGTGAATTAGCGTATATTATTAGTAATGTAGAAATGCTGCACATGCGCAGTCAGAGGACAATGCTCTTATACTTGTGTATATACTGGTGCTGTACGATGATAGTTAAAAGTGAAATCATGGCTGTTGCAGGCTTATATCTCGTGGTTGATGTGTTCAGAAGAAGGTTAGGAGAAGTGAACCTGCTCGAGAAGAGTCCTGATGAGCTGCTGGTGACTGCGCCGAGCCTGTTCACCCTGCCGCACATAGGAAGCCGACACGAGCTTCTCACTCAGCCTGAAGTTCTCCTCATTCATCCCCAGAGCTGTACACACTACACGGAGACACACCTGAACCACCAACCAGTCAGTGCTGGATCTTACTGTCTCCTTAAACCAGCTAGTTATACAGTTAACCTGTACTACTTTATATGAACTGATCTAACGTTTCTACAGCCTGACCAATGTTCTTATGAAACCCTGGTTAAACAAACATCTCAGAATATTCCCATTCAGTATGGGCAAATCCTAAATGCAACTCGATTGAATAGGTAGTGCACTAGATATGGCGTACAATGCATTATTTCATACCCTAGATAAGCAACATGTCTAGGGAGTAGAAAGTCGATTTTTTTAGAGCGGCCCATGACAACCGCTATATACAGTACTTCCTGGTTCAGCGTCCTCTGAACTCTGCCCACCAACTGATCTATTCTCGTTCAAAATAAAAGTAATGTTGAAACACAACGACCATAAGACATCAGAACAATTGATTTTTTTATTTTATTTTTTATTTGAGTAGATTATGTCCATAAAATGCATCACATCAGGTCAATAGAAGTTAAACTGTATTGCTGTTTTTTTTTGTTTTGTTTTGTTTTTTGCACAATTATTCCCCCCAAAAATCCTTTTGAAATGATAAAACTCCTTAATGCAGCATTTATTTGACAATTCAAGTGTGATGTTAAATATGACAACCTTATAAAGAGGTATATAATATACTTGTATTATAATGCTGTTGGATATTTAGACTCTAGAACCTCAGGATTCAATTTTTCTCCAAAAACAAACATGAAAATTTAATGAACTACGTTAAAGTACATGATTAGTGTATAGCAAAATGGCTCACAGAACTGTTACATCACCACCGTAACAAAAAAAAAAAAAAAAAAAAAAATCTGGTTTGGAAAGATGACCAAGCTTCCTATATAAGAAACACAGTGTACTACAGGCACTTGGAGGAATCTCACACGCTAATCAGAATCATTGGGTTTGCATACACACACGTTTAATACACTAAAATATAATGATTTATACAAAATTATATCAAAAGATTTCTGGACAAAAGAAAAACAATCTGTATTTTAGTCACCAGTAATTAGTTATATATATTTTTTGCCTTTTTGTTGTTATTAGTTGATTGCTAAACAAGCTGGAGGGCAAGGAGGTCCAATGAATGTGAAGATCAAGGCTCAAGAGTATCAGAGCCTTCTTCATTTCATAGCCTGTTTAGATGCATGAAGCTTTTACGTATTAAGAAAAAAAGTTTATTTAGTGCCTTTGTGAAAGAGAAGGTTTTCCTCATAGAAATAGCATTACAGCTGTTCGAAATTAAAAATGAATGCAAGTAAATGTGTTATTGTTTGGCAATGCTGAGGTAATAAATCTTCCGCTGGATCTGTACACACTTGCAGTCTGTCCTAATGGTTAATTAAATTTTCCCAAACGCTAAATGATCACCTCTGATCATCATTAGCTAGTATAGTATTCTGGTTGTATGATCAGTGACCATTCCTAGTGATAGATAATAAAGGTATTTTGTAGGCCAGATGTCATTTGACCTTCACAGACACAGTGAAATCAATGACTGATTTCTGGCAACTTCAAATGCCGTACCTTCATACTTTTCCCCAGTGTATTTCAACCTGATATATGCAGTACAATCACAAACATAAACATTTAATTCACAAGAAATTGACTTATTACTAAAGCATACAGGTTTGCACTTCCAAAACAAGACAGATGATGAAATAATTAGTTCTGGTGCACTTGTCAGCTGCACTGGACGGAGGTGAGACGGTCTCTACTTTTCAGACATCTTGCGGATCATGTAATTCAGGATGCCGCCGTGGTGGAAGTAGATGAGCTCCACATCGGTGTCGAAACGCATCCTAGCCTGGAACGTCTTTCCGGTATCCAACTGAAAAGAGCAATAAGGAAATAAAGAAATGAGACATGGCATAAATTTGATCGTTGCTTTCGTTTTTGATTGAGGCACATATTTCCATTGATGATGTGTCTTAGTTCATCCAAAGATAGAACGCGGTGTGTGTTAATATGCTTCTAAAAAGTAGTGGCTATGTTCACTGTTAGTAGACTGTTTGTACGTCTGTTCATGACAAGTGATTACCCTCTGATGTACCAGTCTCAATAATTTACTTTTTTGTTGCACTATTTCATCTCCCAGAAATAATTGTGATAAACATCATTGCCATTATAAGTCCACTTTATGCCACTGATATAATGATATAATAGAAGTTGATTCATTTTCAAAGAGCAATCAACTTCAAAATTAAGAGATTACAATTGGAAAGTAAAAAAAATATAACAAATGTATACACAAATACAAAAACTACTCACAAAAAAAAAAAAACTAGAAATAAATTGACTTCCTGCATACATTAAAAAAAAATAAAAATTGTAATTAAAGAGACAGGAGTACAGAGTATCATTTAATTCTGCATTTATTAACACAGAACTACATCTTTCTTGGTACTTCTTCAGACAGTAAACAAACATACAGTAGTCTAAAATGGAAAAAAATTTTCTTCACAATATTCACTACAATATATTATTAAAGTATCATCTGTTCCTTCCTGCTCAAAGCACCTTTCCCCACATTGCCCTGTTTTTCTAAGTGAACCACAAGTGCTGATTAGGAAAAAGGTGATGAATTCTCAACTTTATATATACATTTATATATAGCATTCAGTACGAATAAGTGTACCGTTACACCCCTAATTCTCTCTCTCTCTCTCTCTCTCTCTCTCTCTCTCTCTCTCTCTCTCTCTCTCTCCCCATATATATATATATATATATATATATATATATATATATATATATATATATATATATATATATATATATATATATATATATTAGTGTATATATTACTGAGAGTAAAGTAATTTACTCTAATTACTGAATGAATGCAGTCACTCTGCAGTTAAAAGAACAGCAACCACTTATTGTTAAATATAAATAAGAAAGTGGTTCGTTAAAATAATCATATAGATTATATAGAGAAATATTGAATATGAAAAAAAAAAACTGACGTATTAGCAAAAATGTTACCTTAATTTCAACAATCATTCGGGGTTTGAGCTGTTCAGGGATGACCACAGTGTAGCGTTCTCGGCCGGTGAGCCCCAGGCTATCGGCCGTATCTCCAGGCAGATACTCCAGAGGAATGACCCCCATACCCACCAGATTACTGCGATGGATGCGCTCGTAGCTCTCTGCCAATACAGCTTTTATACCCTGAGGGCATCAAAACACAAATATATTTTTTATGTTACAGGATAAAATAATATTGCTGTAAGAAACTAGAGATATAGTCATTAGCTTCAGGTTCATTGTATAAATGGAACTCACCAGCAGAAATGGTCCTTTGGCAGCCCAGTCTCTGGAGCTGCCTGAGCCATACTCCTTCCCTGCCAGCACCAACAGTGGATAACCTGCCTCTTGATATTTCTCTGCTGCATCATACACATCCAGCTGTGAGACAGAACATCATTAAAGATTTAAAACTTATTGCTACTTATTAGACAGACTGCACTTGCAAAAAGAACTTCAAAACCCAAAGAACTGAACCTCCTATATAAATCTATATATGAATTAGGAGCTTCCTGTTAGTTCTATTTGGGGGAAGAGGTATATATATATATATATATATATATATATATTATATATATATATATATATATATATAAAGAGAGCGAGAAAGAGAGAGAGAGAGAGAAAGATACATTTACTTTTAGGGCTAAATTATAAATATAAATAGGACAGTTGTGAAGAAGAGGAGGAATAAGCTTACTACCCAAGTGCTTGAAAATAAATGAATAAAAGTGAATAACAATAACATGAATCAATAGAGAGAGAGCTGTTACACTGTAGGCAACTATACTCATATCCTTTGAGCCACTGCAATAGGACATAACCTTCTAAGCTGCCTGGTACACTGTTGTACCTTCATCGTTTAAAATTTTGTATTTAACAACAACATTCTCTCTAGAGTTTTAGAGTGATTTTATTCTTAGTCTGTGACCCAATGAACTTCTATCAAGAACATATCAGGACGTACGTATTGATAGAGACCTTAAAGCAATTTCTTTGAGTCGTTCTGGATAAGGAGGTATGCCAAATTCCATATACTCTATGTCAACATAAATCCTTCAGCTCACATTTACAGTTACAATTAACCAGTAGAGTCTCAGCTCTTGGTAGCACAACTACAGAAATATAACAAGAAATTAAGGTTTTTAAAAAAAAATTATAAACTCCTTCATGCCAGCCCACTTTTTAAAACTGTTGGTGTTACATGTTACATATAGCATATATGTTACATATAAAGTGATCCTCTCTCCTACCGTGTCCCCTGTTGGCAGATAAATGGTGGAAGGCGCCTGTTTGTTGAGGAACTTGTTAAAAAGGCGGATGTTTGCGAATGTCCCCCGAGCCATGACAGCATCGTTCCCACGCCGAGAGCCATACGAGTTGAACTCTCGAGGTGTAAGTCTGCAGGGAGAGAAGAAAATGTAAACATTTATTTCCTAATTTTAAAAAAAGAATAGATTTAAAGAATAAATAGTTTAATATCAAAAACATCTCACCCACGACTGGTCAGGTAGCGAGCAGCAGAACTGCTACGAGCAATGTTTCCGGCAGGAGAGATATGATCTGTGGTCACTGAATCCCCCAAATTAAGAAGCACATAGGCATCTACAATAGACTTTGGCTTCTGAAGCGATCTGGTCTGAAATATATTTAATATATAAAAAATATATATATATATATTTTTTTTTTTTCAATTGTACTATAAGCTTTACTGCTTCTTTTCTCCTATAGTGTAATTGTGTATTGTGAAACCTGAAACCGAGTTATGAATTGCTGTTCCGCTGAGACAGCAGGGTGAAAATGTAATTACCAGTCCATCAAAGAAAGGCGGAGACTTGATGTATGTGGATTTAGGGTCCCAGGTGTACAGCTTGTCAGAAGAAGCATTTAACGAGTTCCAGCGTTCGTTTACCTTCTAAAAGACAGGAAGTAAAAAAAAGAAACTTTTAATGACGGCTCAATATACTTGGGCAATGTGAGTAAGTCATCCTATGCATTGTTTACAAACCTCCACTTTCTCATAGACCTCTTTAAACATGGCAGGAATTACAAACTTCCTTTCAACAGCCTGGATCTCCTCTCGCATGGGCCAGATGTCTCTTAGAAAAATCTTTTTCCCCTCCACGTTCACCGCTATTCCAACACACATAAAAAAAAAAAACACTTAGCTTTACTTGCTGAACCTCATGTAAATAAACTGGATATTAAAATTCAAATATTTAAATTCCGCTCACCAATAGGCTCCTTTTCAAAGTCGATCCTAATTGTTCCTGCAATAGCATAAGCAATGACCAGCAGCGGAGAAGCTAAGTAGTTGGCTCGTGTATTGGGGTGCACACGACCTTCGAAGTTCCTGTTGCCAGACAGAACGCCTGCTGCTACCAGATCTCCCTGAGAATAGGCATTTTCTTAGCAAGGCTTTAATAACACTTCCGGATTGAATAGTTACAGCAAAGACATTCAGTATGTACCTGGGTGATGGCCTCTACAACTGGCTCTGGAAGAGGACCACTGTTTCCTATGCAGGTCATGCAGCCATAACCGACCACCTCAAAACTAACATAAGACAAACACATCAAGTGCAATTTACAGTATAATGCTGTCAGATTTAACTATTTAAATTTAAAGTCATCAATTACTGTGAGAATAGACCCCGGTTCATTTTGTCATGAAAGCGATACATCTGATTGCATTTCTACTTATGTCTCTTACAGTATATTCATATTAATCATAAATCATATCTGCATTGCAGATGCTGCCATATTATAAAGAGAAAATATCCTGAATGTATTCAAATATTAAAAAAAAGAATTACAATTAATTAAATATAACAATATTAACCCTTTCTACAAAAATAAAATAAATTTATATTCTTTTGGCAGCCAATTTAGACAAAAGTAGTACTAATAGGAGTATAAACTTAATGCCATGTCAGCATCTAAGCATATTCATGTCAAAAACTGAGCTACAAAAGTTCAATGGTTACAATAAAACAAACACAATAACAGGCTTTATTAATCCTATATTTGGTTTCTTATCGTCTTGGAATTAATCTTGTGCTGATCCCGTTTCTACATTTGAAACAGCATTAAATGCTTTACATTACGGCACACGTGAAATTAATCTCATTCATGGCATTTCTTGATGACATCATACCCTAATTCGGAGAGGTATTCCATTACACCACTTTCCTTCAGATAGTAAGTAACCACTCCACTTCCAGGGGACAGACTGGTCTTAATGTAAGGTTTCACACTTAAGCCACATTGGATGGCCTTCTTTGCCAGGAGACCTGTGTGGGAATAGTGAAAGCAATTAATTTGTCTAACAAGACACCTTTATGGAGAAATTACTTTCACTGCTATATTACACACATCTGCCTGTAAGAGCTGCTGCTGGGCTACAGAGACATGACATTTGGTATACGTTTGTACCTGCACCCAACATGACAGAGGGATTGCTGGTGTTTGTACAGCTGGTGATGGCAGCGATAACCACAGAGCCATGAGACAGGCTGTAGTCCACCCCGTTATACTGGAATGGTATGCTGACATCATGGCACTCGGGTGGCACCTGAAAACCCTTAAAGCCTTGCTATATGTAGAGAAAGAAAAAAAAGCTGAAACAAGCACATGGAACAAAACCATAAAACATTATAATTAACCAATCAAAGTAATGAAAAAGGTGAGGAGGCAGGCGTGTTAAAAACAGATTTATATAGACTGAAGGGAAAAGTAAAGGCTCAATGTGGTAGGTAGTGAAGTGGAACATTATGTACCTTGGCTCCTAAACAGGCCTCAAAGTCCTGCTTCATTTCTGATACGGCCACTTTGTCCTGTGGACGCTTTGGTCCACTGCAGCAAGGGTCAACTGTGCTGAGATCAAGTTCAACAACCTCCATGGAGAGGGGACAGAAACAAAACAAATGTGCTGTGTGAAAAACAATACGAGGATCTAAAAAAAGGATGACACCACATAAACACAACATGAAGGCAAAGCGCAATTATTTCTATAGCACACAGGACTTTAAGGCAATTTACAAATAGAATTTAAAAAAGTATTTAAAAAAACAACAAAAAATACAAATAAACAAACAATAAGCAGCAAAATAGCTCAAATAAGTAATTAGTTCAGCAATAAATGTTTATGAAAAAAGCAGCAATGAATATTATAAATACATTTTATAAATAATAATAAATACTGTACTTGAACTAGAGATTTTTTAACAACTGATTTCATCTGTAAACAGAATTAAAAACTGACACGGTCCTATTGACATGATTATACATTATTGCTTATCCCAATCCATTCAAAAGTTTATCAAAATAATTTGTGTGCGTGTGTGTGTGTGTGTGTGTGTGTGTATAGAATACCTTTGTAAATTCTGGATCCTGAGACTGGTTGCTGTAATCCCTAAACATGCCAACTGCTTTCAGATACTGTGTAATGTAACTAAGCTTCTCAGCATCCCGTCCTAATTAAACAGAAAAAGCATATCAGGTTGACCTCTCAATTAAAAAGCAGAAACATTTCCACTACATTCCCCATCCATTTTTATTAGCAGTACCACCACAATCATAACCTTGTATAAATCAGCCTTGTGGCAGCAGCACAATGCAAAATAAAAATAATAATAATGCAGGATCAGGTCAAAAACCCTTCATTTAATGAACACATCAACATCAGAATGAAGAAAAGGTTTGTACTGGATGGGTCAGTTTAAGTATTTCTGAAATATCTGCTTTCCTGACATTTCCACACATATCAGACTCTAGAATTTTTAAATATTAATAATAATAATAATAATAATAATAATAATAATAATAATAATAAATAGAAAAACCTTTGAGTTTAAAACAGCTCTATGAAGTAAACACTGTGTGGTTAAAAAAAAGAGGAAAATGGCCAGATCAGTTTGAGCTGCCATGTAGGATATAATAACTCATATAATCAGGCTTTACAACCTTACTGAGCAGAAAAGCATATCAGCATTTTTCCTTTACTACAGACTTCCCGTCAGCTCAGACCAGTCTTTTCATTCTCCTCTGACCTCTTTTAACAAAGACTTTCCGCCTACAGACCCTTGTTTTTGTTTTATTGAATGACTGTACAGTTTTTCTTCCTTCAGTTGTTTGATATTAACATAACCTGAATCTCTTGACCTGTACTGCAGGATTTTTTGCACTGCTTTTGTCATCACCTGATTGGCTTATTAAAAAACGAATAGATGTACAGGTGTTTCTAATAAATTGGACAGCGAGTGTATACGGTCAACTTTTGGACATATATTGGACATTTCCCACATAAACGCACTTAATGTTTAAACAGGCGATCTGAAATCAATGCCAGTCTACCTGTCTGCTCAAGGTACTGGACACTGACATGGTCAACAGGGAAGAAGGCAGCTGTAGCACCATACTCTGGGCACATGTTAGCAATAGTCGCACGGTCTGCGATAGAAAGCTGAGCCACACCAGGTCCGAAGAACTCCACGAACTTCCCTACCACACCAACCTGACGCAAATGCTATACAAAAAAAAAATGAAGAGACAAAGATTAGGTGATCAGTCATTTTCTAACAACGGGACTCATTTATCAAGATCTATTTTAACCGATTCAAGTGTAAATAATGATTAAGAGAATTTACACAACTTTTATATTCCAGAAAACCTTGTGAATTAAAAAAAAAGGTTGTATCCTACTCACGCCTTGGAGCGTGTGCAAATATTAAGTGCTATTTATTTAATTTGAAGACCATCTTAACATAATGACCATCCATTTTCGACTATGTTTAACATTTCTAGATATTTCAGTAGCAGGAAAATAAAAGCTGAAAATATGATCTATCATCACATATTCATCTTATGAGTTCAACCGTTTAGCAAAAATAAATAAATAAATAAATAAATGGGCCTTGCTGTTCCAATACATTTGGAGGGAGGTTGTATTAGTAAACATTTTTAGTGTAATATAAGCGAGTCAGAATAGAGTCAAATTTTGGGCTTTACCCTAAACAGTTGTTCATGTTCATACAGCTACATTTCTACCATTTTTGAAGGTGACTGCCATTCAATATATACATACAAGCTTAAAGAATATCTACATTCACACAAATTCTTTATTCTTAGATTACAAAAAGTACCTTAGTAACAGTAAGGACAATATCAGTAGAGGTGATGTAATTGTTTGGTGTGCCATGGAGTTTGTACCCAATAACCTCTGGGAGGACCATACTGATTGGTTGACCCAACATAACCGCCTCAGCTTCAATACCTCCCACACCTGCTCACACATGTTCAAAAATCAAACATTAGCGGTTAAACATATGCATTATATGGCCAACAATTTGTGGCCACCAGACCATTACTTCCATAGGTGATTTTTAAACATCTCTTTTTAGATTTAGTTTGCTTGTTGATCTTATAATAACCTAGACTCTTCTAGGAAAACGTTCCACTGGAAATTCTAGTGTGGAGATTAGTGCTGATTCAGTCACAGGACCATTAGTGATGTCAGGGGAGGAGTGAGAGGACCAGGGGTGCAGTCAGTGTTCCAAATCATTGTGATTGAGGTCAGGGCTCTGCACTCAAGTTCTCCCTCTCCAACCTTCATAAACCATATCTTCAAGTGCTTTATAAACAATTTTGGCAGTTTGATGAAGGCTCACGTCGGCATGTAATGGTGAAGTGGCCACATACTTTTGTCCATAAAGTGTATTTGTAAAGTGATTGATTTTCTCTAACGATATCGAGTAAACAATGTATATTCCTAGTGGTGAGATTCCAAATTTGCTGTTCAAGCAAAACACAAAACTACCAACCCTAAAGACTACAATTGTGTACCTTCAGTACAAAAACTCACCCCAGCCCAGAACTCCCAGGCCATCAATCATGGTTGTGTGTGAATCAGTGCCCACTAGGCTGTCTGGGTAATAGTAGTCATCCTGCTGGAACACAACCCGGGCTAGATATTCCAGATTCACCTGATGCACTATTCCCGAACCTGGAGGAATGATGCGCATATTCTGGAATGCTTTTGAACCCCACTGCAGACAAGAGATCAAAGGTTATCACTCTTGGTTAATATATGTAGACAGGAGTTGTGTAGATGTATTTTAAAATCAACACAGGAAATTTAAACCGAATGTGATTACCTTTAGAAACTCAAAACGTTCCTTGTTCCTTTCAAATTCAAGGTCTTGGTTTTTCTGTAGACTGTCAGACCTGAAATGAATTTGAATGAAAAGTCAGTGAGCGCTTCAATAATAACGCAAGACTGGAACTGTCTTATACACAAACACTAATGTAACTAATGTAAAGTTTAACTAATATGGGCAGAACTTTGAATTATGTTTTTCAAGTCAAGTCAAGAAGCTTTTATTGTCATTTCAACCATATATAGCTGATGCAGTACACAGTGAAATGAAACAACGTTCCTCCTGAACCCAGGTGCTACATAAAACAACATAAAACAACAGTCACAGAACAGAAGAACACAGGGCCAGGAACTAAGATCCTCGCCACATAAAGTGCATGTGTGCAACTGGTGCAAACAGTGCAAAAGACAACACAACACAGGACAGTGCAAGACAACACAGGACAGTGCAGGACAATACACAATACACAAAATATAAAAATAAAAACAGCAATAGCTCCGCCAGTAAAGCCTGTCGTGACAGAATAAGGTGCACAGTAGCAGAAAAATGGAAACAGAGAAATGTAAACGGCTTCTTTTGTGGCTTCTTTTTGTGGCTTTTAGTGGCCTACTTCCCTTAATTTATTTTTTCGAGTAAAAGTTTTACACCTTTCAGCTCAGATTTAGTTGAACAGTGAGTGTGCCACATGATATGTGTGGTCAAAGGTAACCCTTTTCCAACTAGGCTACGCTCGCCGTATAAAGTTCACAGAGAGAGTGTAATATGATTATGACACTACACAACTAGCTAAAGACACAAATCTGCCATTAAGCATACAATGCTGAAAACTTAAAGGTACTAGATGAGCTGCGTTTTTGGTGAGTTAAATTAAATTAACTTAATTATATTTTCCCAACACAAGACATCTATATTAAGTATATCCTATGCTGGTAATCCATGGAGCTGTGTATGAGGAAATACACCCAGCTAATACAAAAACACACACATCACAAAGCCAACTTGACACAATAACAAGTACAGCAGTTTGTGCCACGGACATTTGACCAATTAAAAGGGTCTTTCTAGAGGGTGCTTGAATATAAACCCAGAGGGAACTTTCTTTAATATATCTAAAAAATAAATTCACTTTAAGGTAATTTTAGTGCTACACATGGTAAATAACTTACTTTCCATTAAAGTCCACCTGAATGGAATGGTCAATGACTAGGTCAGCAGGACACACGGGGTTGATCTTCTCTGGGTCTCCACCCAGCTTCTTTACTGCGTCACGCATTGCCGCAAAATCCACCACTGCAGGAACCCCACTGTCAACAGCAGAGATGAACAGTCATATCAGAGCAACATTCAGAGGCACTAAATAAACTGCTTTCCACATATTTTGATCCTCTTGTATGTGTGGTCTGGTGCTTCCCTCACCGTATACCAATCTAATACACTGTCTTTAGAGACATAATGGTGTTAACAAAGCTCTGTGGGGGGGTTTTCAATCTCATTTATTAAATAGTGCTCAGGTGGCACGTAAGGAATAAGAAAAATAATAGGGAGTTCTGGTGTTGGTCAATAATTAGCTGTTGGATATTTAAATGTTTGTTTCCCTATATAAGTGCATCCCAAGGTGACGTAACCTAGAAACCACGAAGCCCTCTGAGAATAAGACTCTTGTTTAGTAACAACTTCCAAAATTGCTATATAAATCTTTTCTGACATAAATCTTTACCATATCATATGAAGCTCCTGCCATGTAAGCCCTGGAGTAAATAACTATAGAATAATACTGTACTAAAAAAATGCACACTAATACAAATTTATCATGCAACCCCACTACTGTTTTAACTCATAATGATACAGAAAAAGAATCTGCACCTCCTGGCCAATCAGAAACTAGACTTCAACAGCATTGTTGTATCAAACACAATATCGAATTGTTTAAGGCTATTGAACCACCACAGGACAGTCTTCCTCGACTGCAATTAATCTGCTATTATGTTTTAAAACGAACAAGAGACAAGTGATATGAATATTAGAAGGGTGAAGCAGTGTTAATATTAACACTTAAGAAAAAAAAAAACTTTAGAAAACAGTCAAAGCTGACAATTTAGATGAGTTGTAATTAACCCTACGTGAAGTCCTGCAGAATGACACGGGCCGGCCTGAAGGGCACCTCCACCGTCTGGGTCTGGGTCTGCTTCCAGTTGAGTATGCGCTCCACATCTTCCTTTTTTATCAAGAACTCATCACAGTTCCTCACCGCTGACTCCAGCAGCACACGGATGGAGAAAGGCAGGAGTTCTATATTGAAAAATGGAAATAGATTAATGGTAATAGCTTTCTCCAGTTCCAGGATGCAGCAGATTTGCAGGTATACAAATCAACAACAAAACAAAGAAATTGAAGAAAAAAAAAAGGTTTAATTTGCAGATATTGTTTTCAACACATGAAACCATTTCCCACTTTTGGTTAACCTAAATCCTCACATTAGAAAACATTATAAAGAAAAATGTACAGGAAATTAAAAACTATACAAGCAATGCATCTATGGCATCAACACGAAAGTCTCTATTAGATCGTCTATAGTTTATGCTTAAAACAAAGTACAAAAAAATGCAGTAACTGTGCAGCAATTCTCTTACCATATCGAGGATCTCCAAGCTTTCTGAGATTGAAAAACTTGCATTCAGGCTTCTGGGAGTCCAGAGGCTCAATGATATGTGCATAAGGGTTACTCATAGCTGAAGAGTCCCTTCTTACCTACAAGCTACTCTTGTGTTATCTAATAATAAAGAGGGGGAAAAAAGAAATAAATCTAGCTAAGAATCAGCATTTACATAAAGAGCACATCATTTATCCACAATATACAGTTTCACCAAAGAATCTGGTTTTAACAAGCTGTGAATAACGTCAGCACTCGATTAAACCCCCGGAGCTGCCACATGGACTTGAACACTTATGCTCCTTTGGATGCCCTATTTATCAGCACAGGCTTGAGGCACTGCCAGATTTGAGTGGCAGTTACATGGCAAGCAGGATTACACCATCTGAGATAGGACAGGTCACAGAGGACGGCAAATGTGACATCTATCTTCTCAGACTTTATACAGAGGCTAGTATACCCATCAAATATTCTAGTGTTTGCACTATGTTCCTATAAACATAAATGTTAAAAAAATATTGGATTGTGGTGTTTGAGGATATATGAATTACAACAGCTGTTTTGTCATTTGAAATCTAGTGAAAACAAACACAGACAGATGACTGTGTATGTATTGTGAAAGTGTGCATGAAAGATCATTGTGAAATTGGGGGGTGGAATGAATAAACGTTCAGCTGATGGGTCACACGATGATGTTAGAGCTTTTGTAACATATTGTATTAGAGATAACATCGAATAGAACTGATTGATATAATAAACCTGAGCAGTTAGAAAGAAACTCCTGAGGAAATAAGTATAGCAGGAATCATAACTAGTATAGTGTGAAGCAAAAGTAATATTCTTAGGGCGAAGAAACCTTTTTGTTAGATAATGCTTCGGGAAACCAGACTAGCAGGGAGGTTCACTTCATCCTGCAAGTAAACTAACCAGTATATTACAAAATCTTTAAGATCAGAACTCACTTCAAAAAACTGCTCTTTTACCACCACAGTCAATCAAAAAAATATACGTATATGTAAGAATCTGCAGGTTGAGAGCAACAGTTTTAATCATTTTTAGGTCCTTTTATAAGATAAAAACTGTGGTGCATGTGTATAAGATGATAAGTATAGTGGTAAAGGGTTTTTTTTCTTATGCCAGAAAGAAATTTCCTTTCAGATGACAAAATTATCATTTGTTTTTATTTAATCATAATAGAGTTAGTATTACCCTAATAATTGGGTTTGGGTTTAGAGTTAACTTTATGGTTAAGAATTAGGTTTAACATTAAGGTTAGTGTACACAAAATGTGTACAGATTATACCGGTTATTAAAAAAAAAAAGCTCAAAGCCAAATTAAACCAATACATAAATCCATTTACTTTTCACAATGCGACAAATTGCATACAATGCAAATGCAGACAGTATTCACTCTTGTGATCTGTGACATCTAGATTCGATATATGAACGCTATTATAATTTAACCAGCATTTCCAAGTGTCAATGTTTTGAAATTTAACTCCAGGACAAACAAAGTTGTTACACAAAGCATGGCTTTAATACAAAAATTCATCGAAGTATTTACTTGTACTCCTTTTTGATACCAATTTATACCTTTATACAGTGGACTTCATATCTGAAGGACATGAGTTCAAATCCCACCCCTAAGCTACCCAGTGAGATGAATGTAAAACTGAAAACCACCAATGGAAATTTCACATCCTTAAACCAAACATAAACCCAACACAGAACGTGTTCTTTACCCTTGTACCATGCAACAAGTTGATGTATATAAATGTAATAAAAAAAGCAAAAGCACTACTTTATGTGTGTTAGTGTTAATTACAATGCAAGACTACTGATCTCTGTTACAGGTAGTCGTCGACTTACGACCACGATTGGTTCCGACAGACCGGTCGTAAGTAGAGTAGGCTATATGTACAGTACTGTGAAATGATGTTATACAAATATTTAAGTAGTATTTGTTCATTTTATGCCATTTGTATTATCTCTACACAATTTTGATTCACGAATTCTTTCTTTATCTTTCAAAATCGCGAGGATGGTAGTGCTGCCGGAAGCTGGTACGCACTGTCGTACGCCGCTTTACGACTTGTGGTCATAAAGTCGAATGTACAATATCATTCAAACTTTGGTAGACAGCAATTTCAATGACCTAGCTAGCAAGCAACATGGGCTTCCACAGCATGCTTCTAATTAAATACGTAATGCATTATAATAAAATTGCAAAAACATAAGCATGAAATTAATTTTGGTGCACAAAACCTCCAACCCCCTCGCGCTGCTCGCCGCGTTCCGCGGTGCTGTTGAGCTGTCAGGGGCCTGTCTGCTGTCCCCAAGCCTAGTGAGCGAACAGGCGATGTGCAATCGCAATGTTACACGTGGCATTTATTCCAAAACCTACACGTTATTTACGCACATCCACACAAGTTCACCTATTTTCTTGCCCAGGACTTACCTACAGTACACACTAAGTGCCCCCCGGGGGGTAAACAGTACAGATACAAACAAGCAGCGCGAGCTGAACCAAAAAACCTGCTCTCATACCGTAATGCACCTAGTATCACAGACTCCAAAAATACAAATACAAAACATTACAATTCATACATTCTCTACAATATTCACCCTTGTGTTGTGTTCTTTGATTTAAAACGCATATGAATACAATGATATTATATAAAAACTAAATGTTAACAGGTTATAAAATTTAACTTTTAAACGAACACCATTGTTGCACGACTGTTTATGATTGTATTACGGTAATGATTCAGCTGTTTGTCACGGAGGATTTACTTTTACGCCTACTTAATACTATTTTATACCTAAAATGTGTTTTTCTTTGTTGTTGTTGTTGCTGTTGTTTTTATAATAGTTTAAAACTAAAAATAAGATAAATACAGCTCTCCATATACAAATACAGTTGTTCCAGTACTGTATTTAGGGTAGTGGGAACCAATCAAAATCTACACTGTGTAGAAGATCGTCAAAGAATCAGTACATGCAAAAAAAAAAGCTAATATAATAAATACTATTTTAAGCCTATTTCATTTATTTCTTCCTCTTTATTTTTATTATTTTTTCACAAAACATATTAGGCTGTTGCTTAAAATTGTTTAAGTGAACGAAATATAGCGATTTAGTTTAAAACGTGTTTATAGACAACCCATACTGCCTAATGAAGTGCTTTTGCATACGCGAAAAAGACAAATTTGAAACAAGATTTTATTATGTATTTGCATCTGTCTGGATTTTATATCAGTTTATATCACCAATATTATCACCATGAACATCACTAGTTTAACAGCGACAATAAAAGGAGCAGGTCAAGTTTGGCATAGAGATGGAAAAAGAAACCATCAATAATGGAGCTCCTTCCTCCTTTTACTGCCATCTCGGATCTTCTGCATCCCGTAGGTCCTCCTGGCCTGCACTCTCTCTTTCTGCTGCACCATTGTGTCGTCCAGCACCTCCAAACTGGGAATCTGGCTGATAACATACTGTCTGGAAAATAAAAGTGAGCCCAAATCAAACTCTGAATAAATGTTTGTTTTGTAACCATAATTGCAATCAACACAATTCAATGATGTGTTTACAATTGAGCTAGAAATATGTTCCGGTATTTATGCACACCTACAGCTTCAGTAAACAAAAATGCTAATATTTCCCCCTGACACTAAAACTGATTATTAATACCTGCTGTTTAACCCCAAAATGTTTTATGCCATTTTAGCAGTAAATCTATTATTAATCCATCAGTTATTCATTTTGGGAAAAGTCAAATTTTCATGTCTTGTTAAACTTGTTTTTCTTCATAAGAAAAACTAGAAAATTAACAAAAAATATATACTTTCACACTAGATAATATGATTTACATGGATAATAAATTAAACAGACACATTGTATGTGCCATTGAAATGTCATGATTGTAGGATGTGAGTAAATAAAAACAATGAAATAAAAATTGTGACAAGAACACGTTAATGCTGAGATATGACATTAGTACTGAGTACTACAGTTTAAGAAACAAAAAATTGAATAAAGTGAATAAAACTGTCATAATCTACTGTAGTAAATAAATCAAAAGGTTTTTTTTAATGCACCAGTTTGTATATTATTATATTTTTATGTTTATTTTCTTATTATATTAAAGTTCCTATTATTAAGGTATGTATTTATTTTATTATTAAATTAGAGTAATCTGTACGGCTTTAAATAAACAGTATATCTATATACATATTGACCACTAGGTGGAGAAGTATACGCATCTGAAATAATGTGCTGGTTTTATTTATTTATTTATTTATTTATTTATTTATTTATTTATTTATTTATTTATTATTCAGTAAAATCATAAAATCACAAAACCAAAAGCAATGTGCTCAAGTTGGTAATGCACTTGAGACAATTGAAATATAGATGTTTTGCATATGTATTTTTTCTGAATTGTTTTATTTACCTGTAATCAATGTATTGAGTCAGACTGCCTCCATTAAAATAACTGGGTGCTGCCTCGTTGTTCATCATACTAAGTATTCTGTAACAACAACACATTCAACACTGTGATGTATTCACTAATAAATCAAGCATTAATACAGAAAAAAGTCATAGCCAAACAGAGCCTACTTGATATTGGGAAACTTGCAGTGTATCTCCTGGACAATGATGGGAAGATTACTGATTTTGTTCTTGTTGATCCACAGTGTGGTGAGACTTGGCATGTAAGGAAATTTGACATGAGTGCTATAATTGTTGCCATCCAGGATGAGAGTGCTTAGCTTGTTCAGTTCCCCCAGAAGAGCTGGGCTCCGTTAATGGCAGAGTAAAGGACTATAGCTTATATAAAAAAAAAAAAAAAAAAAAAAAAAAAAAGCCACAACATAAGGCAAAATATGATGACCATGTGTTAAATTCTCATGCCAGAGAGTTTGTGGGTGTGTGTTTATGTACAGTCCTGGGTATCATACAATGATTTTGAAATTTAAACAGCCATTAATGTCTTGTTTAGAGGTAGATTATGTATATAATTAAATCTTTTAACATACAGGCACACTTAAGGATACTCATCCAGCAGGTTGTAACTGAGGTCCAGGACCTCTAGCGTGTCCCGCTGTTTGAGAATGACATCATAAGGAATCTCCAAAAGGCCCTGGTATGCAAAGGAGAGTCTCTTCAGCCCAGGCTCAATGGCGGAGCTCCCTGGAAGCCCTGGTTCCATGACGCTACTCTTACACACTTCCATACCCTTAGCTCTTGGTATAAGGTCACATCAGAAGTGAAGACCGGCACCAGATACTCTAGATTGATATGCAGTTCATTTTAAAAATAAGAGCCAGTTTATTTAGGAGCATTACTAGTAGCAGATTCATTCATATTTTTATTCATCTTCATTAGCTGCTTTATTTTGGTCAGAATCTAAGTGAACCTGGGCCGACCCTAGGAAAATGGGTCATGAAGGAGGAATACATCGATAAATCACACAGTACAATGCACATACATTTACAAACCCATTCACACCCAGGGGACAGTAGAGATCATGTATTGAGAAGGTAAAGAAAATCAGTCAGTTAAAATCCATCATTTATTACTATAATGTAAGTGGTATATCACAGGGCATCATGCACACACATTTCCACCTATTTGTAAAAGTCTGATTATTTACTGAACCTTAAGACGCCCCTCTACAGTGTGTATTTTCATGTATTGTGTCATAGGATTCTCTGTATATGTCTTAGATTTCATTTCCCAATAAATATATTATTGCTGCTGTCATGTTTTGTAGTCTTGGTATTAGTTAGACTGGGTTTTTATGGTTGGAATAATTGTTGTTGTTGTTGTTGTTGTTGTTGTTGTTGTTGTTGTTGTTGTTGTTGTTTTAAATACCAGCATAGATGTGTGCATAGTTATCTCAATCACACCTCTGACACCTGCTAACTTATGCCAACATATATAAGAAGAGGCAAAAACAAAAAACCTATGAAAAACAAAGACCAACTTCATGTCTCTCATTAGAGATCACTGATGCTGCATTGTATAATGCTGTAATAGGCATTGAACTCTATTGTACAATAAATTTGATTGTTTTTCATTGTAATATAAGTTATAATAAACTAGAACTTTGAAAGTAAAACTGCATTAGTTAAGTAAATTGCAGATTAAAATGTTCTATTTATGTAGTTATTTTAAAATGTTATGGTCATAAATGATATGAACCATAGCAAATTTAATTTTATTATAATGTTTGGTATAATGCAGCATTTATTCTCAGCCCATGACCCTCAATCACGTTTCATTTTTGGCCCTTAATAAGAAAATGTTTGGGCATCTGTGCTCTATATTGAAAGCAGTGACTACAACTAAACAGCAGAGCTATGTCTGCAAATAAATTAGAGTTTATGCATATCTTTGCGTTATATCGGTAGCTAGTTATTTGAGTTTATACACATACAAACTGACATTCTTGAAGCTCAATCTGGAATATGAAGATAAAACTGACAAACGTACTACATACTTATGCAACTTATTTTCATAATGCAACATTCTTCCAGTAAAATCTCTACATTTAAACATTACGCTGTTTTCTAATTTTCTGTATTTAGGCATCTGCAAGATTCTTTCAACCATGACCTTCATTCACCTTCCTTATTTCTGCCATTTCTATAAAGTAATAAAAAAAAAAAAAAAAAAAAATGTTTTGCTTTCTATCCATAACACAAGAAGAATGGTTTACTAATTCATACTTACACCCAGTAAACTACACTTGTGGACAAATACAACCATTGAATAAAAATGTATAAAAAAGTATACATTGTTTTCTAATGCACAAAGTTCTGCTCACCAATGTAAGCTGGGTTCCTCAGTAGGTTGTGCATTAAGACAATGCCTGAGTGTGGGTGCGCTGAATGTCCTCTTTATCTGCATAAAGGCCTTCTTTCATGTCTGGAGTCAGGATCACAAGATCTGGATAATAACATTGCTTGTTAACCCTTTACTCAGGCCAGTGGAACAGAAATA
Organism: Silurus lanzhouensis; assembly: GCA_039877035.1. Lineage (NCBI taxonomy): Eukaryota > Metazoa > Chordata > Actinopteri > Siluriformes > Siluridae > Silurus > Silurus lanzhouensis. The sequence continues at coordinate 114,319 of JBCEWE010000562.1, forward strand.
GGTCAACTGCTTAATCATTTTTAACTGAAGCTTAAGTATGGTAAGTCTATAGTGGTGTTTTAGGGAGCGTGCTGAAATTTCATTCTATTAATATTACTTTGCTAGGTATTACATTAGGTATTAAACTGTAAATATGGTTTACTAAGAAGATGTACAATTTACTTAAAAATACTAAAAAGATGTAGATTTTAAGTGGCTATGTCATTTTCCCTGAAAACACCATTTAACCTCTATAGGTTTGGACAATTTAGCATTAGCCACAATTTAAATTGCTAACAAATTAGTTTTTTTGTGATTTTCAGGTTTACATTTATATCATTTGGCAGACACGTGAGCATAGTGTAAGCAAAGTAGGAGCATGGTGCAGTGCAGGCTGAAATAAGTGCTGTAAGGTAGAGAAGTGCTGGTCCATTTCCGGCTTTGTAGGCTGCCATCAATGTTTTAAATCTAATGCAGGCAGCTACAGAAATGCAGTGGAGGCAGCAGAGCAGTTGGGTGGTGTTGAAAGGTTCGATAATAAGGTGTTGGACTGCAATCTGGATCAGTTGCAGAGTTTGATAGTCTTTGCAAGGTTGGGAGACCTGCCAGGAAAGAGTTGTAGTAGTCCAGTCCAGCAACTAAGTCAGGGGTGTCAAACTCAAATTCACAGTGGGCCAAAATTAAAAACTCATGAGGTCCCAAACTCAATATTTATTGAAAAATTGACTGCAATTGTGCATGTTTTCCCGTCTCTCCAGATGTGTAATGTTGAACCTTTTCATATAGAAACAAACTTTAGTTTTGCATAAACACTGAATCTGGAACAACCAAAGTTTAATATTATAAACACATAAGAAATTTAATTTGAAATATAACACATCAGTGATATTCGTTTCTTATTACGTCTCTCTCTATCTATTGACATCCTAATCCTTTTTAATGTAAACCTTTTTTCACAGGGCAACAACAAAACAACCAAAATAATTAAGAATTTCCTTCAATTAAAAAAAGCAATCTTTCAACTATTACCAGTCCATGTCTTGGAGTAGAAAAGGTGCATAAAGACAACATTCATTCAAGCTCAGTTTACTACACTCTGATTTACTCTGATGCACATTGGTTTAAGCCAATGTGCATCAATGTCTGGGTTTAGGCTCTGAGCTGAGCATCATGTCTGGGGTTAGGCTCTGAGCTGAGGAAATCCGCAGGATTGAGTGAAGATGTTCATCAGTGAGACTCCTGAGTGGTGTTTTGTTCATCTTCATTAACAGTTACACACACAGATATGTGCTGGTGAACACAGAGAGATTTGAGCAGCTTGGACACGGAGTTGTGCAGTGTGCCGAGGAGAAAACATGGAAACTGTGCAGCACACACAGAGTCATACTTTGACTTGAGCTTGTCTCCACACTGGAGTTCAATCAGCTACATCTAGAGGTTGGTTGGTGCGCTTTCCACGTCAACCACAAACAGATTACTGAGCAGTTCAAATCTGCATTTCTGGGCTTCAAAGTAGGCAAATCACCGGGTAAATTCAGCGCTGAGTACACAGAGTTTTTCAGCGTTCTCGAATGACGCGCCCGTGCACCAACAAAGCATTCTGGCATTTGTAGTATTAGCGGTGTTTGCGCAATATATTGGTGGGCAGCTCTAATACACATTTGATATGATCTCGTGGGCCAAATATAATTACACCTACACTGAGTTTAACACCCCTGACCTAAGTGATCTGTGTGGATAGAAATTGCAAATTCTTTTGATGTCATAAAGGTGATATCGACATGTGTTAGATTTGCCATGTGAGAAAAAAAATAGAGTTGATTGTCCATGGTTACCCCAAGGTGAGATCAAAGAGTTATTTAGATGAATTTATAACCCTCACCCTTCTAAAGAGGCTCTCTCTCTCTCTCTCTCTCTCTCTCTCTCTCTCTCTCTCTCTCAGTCAAGTTAAACATGCTCCTGAGGTTCCAGTGACCACTGTTCCTGCCCCTCTCCCCTCCGTGGATCTTCCCACTTTGTCCAGGCCTACCTCTGGATAGTGTTCTCACAAATCATAAGGAGAAGTATGTGAGGGTGGTGCAGGACATGTATGAGGACAGTGTGACATCAGTAAAGTGTGCAGTAGGAATGACAGACTGGTTCAAGGTGGAGGTTGGACTGCATCGAGGATCAGCTCTGATCCATATTCTGTTGCAGTGGTGATGAACAGGTTGATGGATGAGGTCAGACAGGAGTCTCCCTGGACTATGATGTTTGTGGATGATGATTGTGGTTGTGATTTGTGGTGAGAGAAGGGAGCAGGTGGAGAAGAGCCTGGAAAAGTTGAGGTACGTGCTGGGGAGAAGGGGAATGAAAGTCAGTACGAGTAAGAAAGAGTACATGTGTGTGAATAAAAGGGAGAGCAGTTGTGCGGTTGCAGGGAAAAGAGGTGGAGAAGGTGGAGGAGTTTAGGTACCTGGGGTCAACAGTACAATGTAATGGAGAGTGTGTTAGAGAAGTGAAGAAAACGGTGCAGGCAGGGTGGAGTGGGTGAAGAAGACATATACACCATGTCCCTCCTCTTTACATGTCCAAACCATCTCAATTAGGCCTCTCTCTCTCTTTGTCCCCAAAAATGTCCTACATGTGCTTTCCCTCTAATAAACTTGTTTCTAATCCTGTCCATCCTCATCACTCCAAACGAAAACCTCAACATCTTCAGCTCTGTTACCTCCAGCTCCGCCTCCTGCCTTTTAATCAATGCCACTGTCTCTAAACCATACAACATATCAGGCCTCACCACAGTTCTATAAACTTTTCCTTTTACTCTCGCAGGGTATCTGCAGAGGTATCAAAGGAGGGACATGGGGTATATCGGTGGGAGAATGGTGAGCCAATGGAGCCAGCAGAAAGGGGAAAAGGGGGTTCATGAATGTGGTGAAGGAAGACATGCAGGTAGTTGGTTTGAAAGAGGCAGATGTAGAGGACAGAGTAGTTTGGAGACAGATGATCTGCTGTGGTGAACCCTAATGGGAGCAACTGAAAGAAGAAGAACACTGCAATTGTTACTTTTATATGTAACATAAAGACGGATCTTTTCACCTTCTTATTTCTGATCCAGTGTTGAATTTCACTTTTATATTAGGTAATCATGTAGTTTAGCTACAATTCTACAGCATTTGATTATCAATTTATTTTATTAATTCTTTGCAAAATTGCATTTGCTGGCACAAGAACAGAGCTCAGAGGTCAAATGAAAACAAGCTAACATATATAACAAATGTAGGATATTTTATGAGCAATCAATATGACCTATTGTTTATTATTTTCAGTTCTGTCTTTTGGATATTATTGCTGTACTGTCCAGTATTAGTGAATTATGTAGTCTAGGCTCAGTTCTCTAGTGGTTAATTACTTACTAAATAAATGGCTTGATTAATTTATTAAATTCTAAAAGAACAATTACATGCACATGAATATTGGATTAATATTACAGTATAATAACATGCAGTTTGATGGAACTAGATCAGAGGTCAGGCAAATGCAATAAAAACCAACAAACAAATAGACGTCATATTTCATAAAGTCAACATATTACAAATTTTTATGTTTTGTAAATTTGTAGGTGGTATGTAGAACAGGATTTCTACTTTTTATTGTCTGTTAAAAGAAAACGAAACTAGATCTATTTATACAGTGCCATTACTGCTGTTGCTGCTACTGCTGCTCTGTGGGAGAGCGTTGATGCGTGAGGAAACAAATTTGGGTCACGTGATTTCCGGGTTCACGTTGGGGGAAAGGAAGCCGCTTTGGCCCCGCCCCCTTCCTCCGCACGCGTATCTCTCTCTCTCTCTCTCTCTCTCTCTCTCTCTCTCTCTATCAAAAAGTATTGTGAGCAAATTTTGAGGCCCATGAATTTTTTTCTTATTTTCTCGTGAGTCACGACTTATTAAATAAAATAAGTAGTTTTAATGAAAAAAAAAGAAAAATTAGAAATGTAATAATAATAATAAAAAAAAAACGTATATACGTATAAGCGTGTAGGTGTATGTGGAGGATTTTGTGTGTGTGTGTGTGTGTGTGTGTGTGTGTGTTGCATACACTAAAAGGTCACACACTGTCCCTCAGTTTATGGTGTGTTTGGAGTGGGGCAGCTTTTCGGGGGTGTTGGAGGTTGAAGTTCACGTCGAGGATGATCAGATTCATTTTGGTGAAGAATTCGGTTCGGATATGGTGGTATTTTGGTGCATTCAGTTCATTTTGAACGAGTCTTACGCTACACATTGTAATCGTTCGTGAACGACCACCCAGCACTTATATTTAGGCATAAGTCAGTGAGAGATGGGGGTTTTGTTGTTGTGGTATTGAGACCGGCTCTCATTAAAGACTTGTCTAGTCATCATTCACCAAAAGTTGAGATGCTGCATTAATGGTATGAACTGAAATATCATGTAAAAACAAAAAACTTTTTGTTTTTCTTGAATGGTGTACCTTTTTCCATATTTTTCTCTTCCTTTACAAGAAATCTGTTCTAGTATCTGAACACTGTGTGTTTTCTTACAGAGTAAAATCGACTGCACCATTTTCCAGAAGACTGTGTTATGTATCTCATTGTATGATGGAACAAAGGAAAAAACGCGATCAGAAGAAACGTGGCCACTGTCCTGACTTGGACAAGACATTTGAAGAAATATCAAATCAAGCCACTCATTACTGTAGTAAAGTATGTCAGCTTTTACAAGTTTGGTTGTCAAAATGTTTAGAAGTTATGCAAGATGTAGAGTGTATTCTCCCAAAATCATCATTCAAGAATTTGTCACGTGTACAGGAAATGGTCTGTTAGGCCACGCAATTACATAAAATATTCCCGGTGACATCACTTATAAAAGACATAATGAAATCACGACAGATTATGGATGTACAAAATACATTTTTGTAAAAATGTAAGAAAAGAGATACCATGTGCCATATAATGATGGAAGACATGCATGTGCATAGAAAAATTATTTCCATCACCAGCCCTTCTTCAACAAACAGGGTTTTGTTCTGTATTCTCATATTGCACCATGTGTATATTTTTGTTTCACTCTGTAATTGTCTTTTTCAGGTGTGTTTTAGTAAGAAGGTGACAAATCACATCATTGAGGACTTCAGGAAACCCGAAATGAGACTTGGATGGAGATGGCAAGTAATAGAGAGATTTTACTTTTACGGTATTTAGCAGACGCCCTTATCCAGAGCTACAGAAGTGCTTTGAGTCTCTATCAATGAATAAATCAATTTGCTAGATTACAAACTTAGGATCCCATCAGCCTACAACTCGGAGGATTTTATTTTAAACCAAGATGGGAACAAATGCTGGTTTAAGTAAGTTTTCAGGAAAAGGTAGGTCTTCTCGTTTCAATAGGAGACTGGAGAAAACTGGAGAGATCATCAAAGCTTCACATCTTAGTTTTTAAAACTCTACATTTTAACAGTTTAGTGTTGGTAAGTAACAAAAATAATAATTCATAATAATAATTATTATTATTACAAATAAATCAGAATGAATACAATAAGAATAAATTAATAATTTAAATGCTTTTGCTTTATGTTGTGCTTTATATTTACCTCAAGACACTAAAGTTACTGACTGCCCTTTTTTCTTCCATTAGTGTGACCAATCTTGCACTCACACACAAATATATATGTTACATGTATATAACATTCCTGAAATGTACACTGTGAGGTTTTTATAAAGCAGAGGGACTAACAACAGATTTCAATTAATATTATATGACTTAGATTTGCACTATTGGCTGATGCTTTTATCTGAAACAAATGTGGTTTCTTCAATGACCCAGAATACCAGCTCTGCTGTACTGGGACTTGCAGTAAGTAAATAGTACCATATAAATGCAGAGATTGGTATTGTTAAGTACATGCACCAACTACTTGGATCAGACTTTGTCTGTCCTACCTGCAAAAAAAACCCTAAAAGCGAATTTTTCCGTAATGGTTCTCAAACCACTCTTCAGGACCTAAGGCCACATTTTTGTTCCATATTTGAGTTGTGTGTTATAGATGATAGACAGCTATTTCTATAGTAAATTACCTGAAATTGATGTGCAAATGTAGAAGTTCTTGCTCTTACATTTTAAACATTTGCCCCAACTCCTGTTCATCTCCGACCCAGTACTATACCAGATTGTTAACGGAAAATATTGACATGCAAGATGAAATAATTACATATACATTATATATATATATATATATATATATATATATATATATATATATATATAAATAAAAGGAATTATGCAAACTGAATAGTTCTAGAAAAGGGCATTTAAAAAGGGGAGAAAAATGTATGTAAGTTGTCCAGGTATAATAAATCTATGGTAAAAAATTTTTAAACATACATTACACCTTTCTATACATTAAACCAAAATAAAACTGGTAATATGGAATAACTTAATTACATAAAGAAAACAACACAAGTCATAACATGTGACAAAATACAATCATTTATCAGAATTTATTTATTTTTTTACAAACTTGAAAAAAGTCCTCTTGTCTGCTTCCGAGTACAGGAGGGACGTGTACTGAGGTTCTGTGCTGTGTCCTGTAAAAACAGTTTTGTCTTCACTTACAAAAAGACTATTTTAGATCAGCATTTACACAAAAAAAAAAACAAATTTAAATTAAACAAAGCAATTTATCCTCTGAAATAATGATGCCTTTGTCTGAAACTTAAAGTAAATCTTAAGTTATAGAAAAACATTGCAAAGCTGGTTTACTGCAAATGTGTTAAGAAATGAGTTCAACTTTCAATCAAATATTCAATTAAAACCATCTACAAACGGACTTTAGAGTTTTCTGCTTCTGTATAACAGAGCATGCAAGACATTCCCTCAGGAAACATGGAGGATTTGTTCGTTTGTTTGTATTTTACAAAAACACTTGATTATTATGCAGTTCCGTGCAATACTTTACATAGTACATTGTGCTATACAGCATTACAAACTCACATTCTAAAATTGTGAAAAATTGCATTATGGCAAAAAATATTAATTCATTAATTGTACTTCTTCATACAGATAACCACACAACTGGATATGACTAAACATTAGACCAGCAAGTATAAAGACCCTAAAAATATTGGTTGAATGCTGATAAATTGTGCTTTCATTTTAGTTTATTAATTCCATTTTTACACTCAAATAATGAAAAGAAGTCATTAGTAATAAAAAAAAAAAACTAAGTGGTAGCTGGGGAGGATAAAAGGATAAGGGACGAGAGCCTCGGGAGGGAAAAAGAAACACAAAACAGTGTACACGTGTGCGTGCATTGAGACAAAACAATGGAAAGTGAATGTAAAAAGTGGCAAAATAAAGGCATTTTTTAGTTGGAGAACCTGTCACCTATCTCACATTCCTTTATCCCTGAGCCAGCGAGTTCTCCACATTAACAAGCACACTATTAGGAAGTACTTTGCTATGGATGATATGCATTCTCAAATGCAGTGTGCACGGGTGGGTTAAGGATTTGTGTTGTTGACACAAACAATATAATTTTAGGGGGAATTTTTTTTTCTCAACAAAAAAAAAAGGTTTCTGTCACGTCTGGAAAAATTGTATGACAATATATGCTTATGGAAAATATATAAATTAACAATGCAAACAAAACACTTTATAGACCACTAAATTCTCAGTCTAAAGAATAGTTCATCTGTAAAAGTGCACTGACAGCCAAAATTTGAAGCATCGCCAGTTGATCATGTCACCTTGATGGATGGCTTGCGGTGAACACAAAGCAGAGTTACGTAAGGCACTCCAATAAAGGCCCACTTTTCACTGGGCCAGAATTTCAACACCGGGCCTTGTTCTGGAGCTTCGGAGGCTGCATCGAAGTAAGCAAAGCACACACAGCCAAGGTAGGAGGCCAGGCAGATCAGAATGTGCCTATAGATAAGTAACAAATAACATTGTATGCATCAAAATATAGCTTTAAAATACTGTTTATTTCAATCAAGAGTGAGACTGAATAACAGCTTTCTCCACCATTTCATTTATGTGCACTCCAAGAAAATGGTTAAATGAGTGTCTTGTGAGAAGACACTGTGTGAAGAATGCCTGTGTGCTACTTGTGTTCACTTTAAACATACAGAGCTGATACAGATGTGCACTCACCAGGCACAGTGGAGGTATGGGAAGTTTACAGATGACCACATTTCACAGAATATCCGGTCACTGATCCAGCACATGAGTGCTAAAGTCCACCACAGACCAGCGAGCAGGCCTAGTTTAAACACACGCAGATTCTCGCACCTATACAAAACAAATAAACGAAAGGGGAAAATAATTTTTTTTTAACAATATTTCATACTTAATTTATATTGTATATGTTTAGCCTTTATAACTTTTATAACTTTGGGACATCCTGTAAAACAGTTTTGTGGGGGAAAAAAAAAAAAAACTTGGTTTAAGACCAAGTCTGTTCACCCTAATCTCTCTTATCTATACAAACACACCTACAAACACTTTCTCTAACACAAGGGAGTCTCCTTTATTTAAACAGGCATGCAAGCACTATATACTGTGGTATACCGTGTTGTTTTGTACTTCGCTCTGGACAAGGGCGTCTGCTAGATGCCGCAAATGTAAATGTTTTATTATTATTATTATTATCATTATTATATACAAGTATTACTTGAGTACATGCTTGGGTGTTTAAGAAAAAATAAATAAACATTGCTAAATGTATTTCTAATTAACAATGCAGAGTAGCAATAAACATGCTTTTTGAAACACTATTTGCTAATTATTACAAGACCCAATCAAAATCAAGGAGATTTCTGTTGAAAAACAACACTTCAGGCCTTTTAAATGCTTTGGTTAATGCAATGCCTTTGACAGTGACAGACAAAGGAGACAGATAAACATTTCTCTTTTTAAATTTAACATAAATGAAATAAGTTAACAAAACCAAGCAAACAACTGAAACCTGAACAACTAACATTACATTTCTTTATACTGTAATGTTAGTTGTTCAGGTTTCAGCTGTTGATAATCTGTTGATAATTGAGGGGTTTCATTTCAGTTGAACTTAATTTTACAGTTTACAACCCATGTTCTGTGCATTTTTTATTCTGAATTGATCGCACACTGTACTGTGCAGTTTTGCATACTAATGTGCTTTACACCAGCGGCCCCAAACCTTTTTTGCGCCACTGATTAATGTCAGATGATATTTTCACGGACTGGCCTTTAAGGTGTGGCGGATAAATACAACAAAATAAATGATAAGACCGGCATAAAAACTGGAATTCTCTAAATATAATAATAAATGTGAATCCACTGTGTTGTTTTTTTTGTTCATTTTGCTCGCTTGGGGGTTTGAATTAAGCAGTAATGTATTATGTGTTAGCGGCAGGAGCAGCCCCTTTAAGAAGGTAGCGGATGGAGGTAAGACATGTGAATGAGGCATCATGACGCATCAAGAGTGAGTCATAAACAGATGTGGCAGAGAGAATCCAGTCATTTTCCAAAATAAAACATCGTTCAGTATCAGACAATAAATAAAAAGGAAATAATGTGTTGTGTATTCTTTTTGTGCGGCCCGGTACCTATTGACCCACAGACCGGTGCTTTACACCATGGTTTAGGAGAAACGCTTTGTACTAATGAATACAAGTATACTTGATAGACAAAAGCATTAGGACACCTGACTTTACCATCCATATGTGATTCTTCCCCAAACTGTTACCACCATGTTGGAGGCACACAACTGAACAGGATGTCAATGCGGTACAATAAAATTTTTCCCTAATTAAACTAGGAGACCCAAATCTATTCCAGCATGACAATGTCCCTCAGCATAAAGCCAGTTCTATGAAGATATGGTTTAAATGGGTTGGAGTGGAAGATCTTGAGTGGACTGCTATAGAGCTCTGATCTCAACCCAACAGAAACTCCTTTGAGATTAATTGGAACACTGAGTGAACCCCAGTCCTCCTCACCCTTCATCAGTACTAAAGCTCTTGTGGCTGAATAATTACAAATCTCTACTAGCATACTATAAAATCTAGTGGAACAACCTCCACTCTTCTGCTAAGATATTATAACATCAAATGTAATAAGTAACTTTTTGTTCACTAATTATATTAATTCAGTGAATTATTTTGTATCTTTATTGAGCTACTGCTCCTGTACTTATTTTTATGCTCATGCAATCGACTGGCACTGATAAAAAAAAAAATCCCACTCATCGCCCCCATCGCATGATGCATTTAGACTGTTAAAAATGACTTTTTCTTAAGGCGTGATATGGAAAACATAAAGCAGTCAAACGTGATTTATATCTAAATAGACAATCCACCCATTCCAGAACACGACCCTTGTATGAATTTGCTTGAATTCCTTCATGGGGTTTGTTAGCGCCAGTGTTGTCTCCGCTGTCATGCGTGTTGGCCTCAGTAACTGACACTAAATCCTGAGGCACTAGGATAACAATGTCAGAATATTATGGTCTGCCAAATGCCCCAGCAATGAGAGAACAGGAAGAAGAAAGAGGGAGTGGAGGAAATATGAACATTGGAGCAAAACTTCAGCAGAGAAGTGTGAAATGCAAGTCAGCGAACAGCAAAGGTATAATTAATGTAGGAATACGGTTTATGAAGTTCATTCAAATATATCGAATCCTATGCATATATAGTTAATCTGACATACTGTGATTTAAAGACGGTGATAAACATTTGCATCTAAATAAGATCTTAAAGAAGGCAACCTTAATATCAATCTCTAAAATATGAGTATGTTCTTCCATCTAATTAATTAAGTGTGTTTAAGAAAGAACTAAAGCTCCTAAGTGAAAAAAACAAATATAAGGAATCTTTATGCAGGGAAGAAAAACATGTCTGGAAAATGAGTGAGAGACAGCGGATGAGGTGAGGCAGGATGTGCCCTGATTAATATCATTTAATAGAGCAAATGCAGATAGCAACCCTAAGTAACAAATTATAAACACTATACATCCTACAGAAGGATATTATTTCATTGGTATATAAAACAAGCATGTCTATCTTTAGTAAGTTTTAACAAGGAAACAAGGAAAACATGAAGAAAAAAAAAATCTTTTCTTTGGTTTTCTAATCAAATATTCTGTAGAGTCATTAAAAAAGTAAAAAAGTTACTTATGTGAGCCCATGACATGTTTCAGAGCAGAAGTGGAACATACTGTCCCTACATGCGGTGAAACACAGCTGAGTAAAGCAGATGATAGGAACTAGACTTCCTCTTCTGAGAAAAATTATGTCATGCTACACAACATCCATAAAAAAAAAAGAGCCTGGGAATTAACACTTAGGGTACATACTGTATACCTCAGTGTCCTACCGAACACTGTATCATGTCCAGATCTGGTTAATGTTGACATGATGTATAAAAGATGTATACATGATGGTAATAGAGACAAATGAATCAATCTATAACCTTAGCATTCTTGTTTAAGTTCAAATAATTTGTCTAGCAAATAATGAGAACATTTGCTGATATTAAGGAGATTTCTTAACACTTTTCACTTACATCTGAATTGTCAGTAAAGCATACAAATGAAGAAAAACAGCTAAATTAAAGCTGACAAAAAAGAATACGTTTCACAGACTCTGTGAATGCAATATGCAATGTAAGAGACCATGCCTTCAATGTATATAAGCCTGAGTAATAACAGCTACTAAGACAACCTATTATACATAACTATATACAAATACAATTGAAATAGTTTATTTAGCATGTATAAAATTAGCCTCAAATGTCAGTGCGTTGTAAGGATCAACTGGTAAAGAAAGAAGGTTGTTTTGTTTCTCAGTAACATGAAACAAGCTTATTAAAAGATAGAACAGGAAACTGTTTTGTTCCTTAACATTAAATGTAACATGGATAAGTTGTAAGATGTGTCATTCTTTCTTTCTTTCGGCTTCTCCCGTTAGGGGTCGCCACAGTGGACCATCCACATGTTTGATTTGGCACATGTTTTTACGCTTAATGCACTTCCTAACGCAACCCACCCCATTTCTCCGGGCTTGGGACCGGCACTAAGGCTTGTGCAACCCTAATGGCTAGGGTTGGTTCCCTGACCGGGGATTAAACCCGGGCCGCAGCGGTGAGAGTGTCATTCTTTAATAGGCAAAAAACCTATGAGTGTAATACCTAAAACCAGGCCACGTTATACCACCCTGTCATTTATGTTTTTCCTGAAACAGTATATCATGCCTTAATCCTTACATAGCTTACAAGACACTTTGGTTAAAAAAGCAACATGTGTTGAGTCCATATAACTCATGCTTTGTTGATATTGCAGTTTTGAAGAAACTATGGTTAGCTACTCACCCTGCATGTCTATGTGGAGAAATAATGATTAATGAATGTTTTGTGAATCGTGTTAGAGTCACTGACCTCTTAAGTTCTGTGATAAGAAGAGCTGTGCATGGAATCCCCAATGTCATTAATGAAATCGAGTTAATGGCTGGTTTGATGAAGGCCAGAACAGTGGTGATCCCAGAGAAGATTCCTACAACCAATTTAAACCTTGACCTGGAGAAACAGAAAGACGGAAGAAATAAAAGTCACTCTTCTGAACACAAAATGGTGGCATAAAAATGCAGATACAATAATATGGAAATTTCATTAAACTCATACAGCTGCTAAAGTAGCACATGAGATGCGATATGGTCTCACCTGTCTCTACGGAATATCCTGGGCAGGTATCTCTTGGGGAACCACATGCCAATGGCACACATGAGTACCCATAATATTGCTAATTCATCAAGCATCTGTCCCAGGAAACTCAGAGTAGCGTGAAAATATGCGGAGCCAATCCCTGTAAAAGATTTACATGGAGTTTCTCTTTTACAACACAATCAGGACATGTAGCATATTGACCTATAAAGGACATTATTTTCTCTTTTGGGAAAAAAAAAAAAAAAAAAAAAAAAAAAAAATATATATATATATATATATATATATATATATATATATATATATATATATATATATATATATATATATATATATATATATACACACCTCACTACAATAGTAAACACTAATGGGAATATTATGAGGGATTACAAGAACAATTATAAATGAATGAAATCTCGCGAACACAATCACATATACACACATCATCAAACAATTGAATACACCAAAAAATCTGTAGATCCTACAAAGGAAGTGTGTTTGTGACAGAAGATTTTCTTTCATTCTTTTAAACTGAAGTCATGCCTTTTAGACACTTTCAGGAACTGCTTTACAAACAACCCAGAGAATGCGAAAAATTGTGTCAGCATTTTTTTCCTCGCAAGTACTTCCTTTTACTCTCACAACCAAGACTAATAAAGACAAACGTGCTGCTACAATTTCAAAGCAGATACAGCTAATAGTATAATTCCCAAATACTGCGGTTTGTTATTTCCAATCTCTTTGTTATTCATACTGTAGTCAGTCGTAACAAAGTCCCATAATAATCTGTTATTTATATATATATATATATATATATATATATATATATATATATATATATATATATATATATATATATAAAGAACAAAGAATTACTTAGGTCGAGATTTGCTGATGAGGATTTATGGTTTGGGGTTTGGACAGAGTGGAAGTTAAAGATACCATCATGTAGTATTAAAATCTGGTCAAACCAACGCTGGTTGTGTTTAGACTGGTGTCTTCACACAAAAGATATCTGTCAAACTGTTGAAAGATCAGCAAACATAAGCACTACATTGATAAAAGTGGAACTGAAGTGTGTTTTTACTCGTGAGAATGACAAATGAAACAAGAGGTGACTGTTGTTTTCCAGTGAACTCCACTCAGTCTGAGAAGGTCACTGTTCTTAAATGTGGCCTTGCTGCTATTTATGGCCACTTCTCAATGAACATTTTCCCCAGCGGATTATTTTTTGGAATAAATAAAACACATTAAAAGGAGTCAAAAAAAAAAAAAAAAAAAGGAAATGCAGAAATGGATTTCGCTTATTCGTTTTGCTGGAAAAAAATGTATTGACCGCTTTAGTCAAGTCATAAGCAAGACGGAAAGACGGTCTACCATCTAAACCAAGCTGGATTTCAGAAGAAGGATTTCTATCAAAATAAAAAAACCTTCTCAGTAGCTTTTACAGAGATTGTGTGCTTCTATCTGCCTCATGTCCCAAATAAAACAACAACAACAACAACAACAAAGCCACAAAAGGTCGTGACCTCTGGTGCACAGAGCCAGGCCAACTCTTGTGTAAGTTCCTCACAGAGGTTACTCCAGGTCAGGAAACTTACCGACCACCACTAGGAGGGTCCAGATGAGATAGATTCCGCTGTTGAAATGCGTGGCGTACTGACGGAAAAGCCACATCAGAATAGGGGGCAGAATGAAGAATAAAAAGTTGCTGATCTAAAGAGAAACGCAGATAGATGTGTGTAGAAAGAAGAGAAAGAGGGGGAAAAAAGGAGAGAGAAATGTTACACATCGCCAAGGCTATATTTAACTACAGCTGACATGGCAGCTTAAAGTACAGCTTAATCTGAAGTACACCAAGAACAGAATGAAGTATGTGATGTTATACAAATTATACATGATGACAGTATTATGACACTGGTGATGGAGTGATGAAGCTCGGATGAACCTGAGTCGTACCGTGTTATAAAACTCTGCTATTCCTGAATAGATCAGATAATTCCCTTCACACCAGTCCACCTCCGAGCTCCCAGCCTGGAGCTGATCCCACAACCGTACACTCATGGCTTAACCACAAACACACACACACGCACGCACGCACGCTTGTGTGCCCACTTGCATACACACAAAACCACGCAGTCCTCTTTGCAGCTGATCGGAGCTCGTACACAAAGCCAACAGAGTTTCACGTGGACAACTTCAACGTCAAACTGCTTCTGTACCACGCTTTCGTTTCGTTTTGGTTGCTGGTCCACTCGTCCGGACTTGTCATCTTTGTGTCCAACTCGAGGTGAAAGTCCAGTTCACGGGGACGCGCTTTGTGTGCGTCTCTCTCTCTCTCTCTCTCTCTCTCTCTCTCTCACCCACTGAGACTCACGATAACAACACAGCGACGTGTGCATCTGCGCATGCGCACTGGTGTCAGTGCCCACAGTTTCCTGCTTGACTCGTGTCAGCAGCAGGTAGTTGTTGTCGCGAACTTTGGAGAAAGTCAATCGCGAAAGAATGTGCAAAAAAACATAAACACCGAGCTCATGTCATTCGCCACCGGGAACAGGGTGAATACCAGGGCTGAGTAGTGCAATGTGTGTGCAACAGGAAGTTTATCAGGCGTCCCCGGCACCATATATAGCCAGTAATGGCTGTTTAGTGCGTCACGTGTTAACATTCCTGAGGTGCAGAGTGCAAATGCTTGTGAGGAAAAAAAACCCACTAAAGATGTGTTCAGCAATGCTGGAACAATCACACAATAATCCTAATGGATACCACTGCAAATATCATTAGCAACCACTTGTTGTAAACCACTTAGTGTGATTGGGTATAAAGTGTATGAACGTTTTCCAAGTGTTATAATAAGATGTTCCTAATAAAGAGAAGGGGTTTGAGTCTGAAAGTGTTCCTAATCAAATAAAAGGTTAGTGTATCAGACTTTCCTGATAATATGAACAGCTAGTGTATGGAGGTGTTCCTAATAAAGTGAACAGTTAGTGTATGGAGGTGTTCCTAATAAAGTAAACAGCTAGTGTATGGTGGTGTTCCTAATAAAATGAACAGCTAGTGTACAGAGGTGTTCCTAATAAAATGAACAGATAGTGTATGGAGGTGTTCCTAATAAAACGAACAGCTAGTGTATGGTGGTGTTCTTAATAAAATGAACAGCTGGTGTATGGTGGTGTTCCTAATAAAATGAACAGCTAGTGTATGGAGGTGTTCCTAATAAAGTAAACAGCTATTGGATAGAGGTGTTTCTAATAAATTGAACGGTCAGTGAATGCAGGCTTTCCTAATCAAATGAACAGCTAGTATATGGAGGTGTTCCTAATAAAGAGAAAAATAAGTGTATAAAGGTGTTCCTAATAAAGTGAGTAAGTAAATAGTTAGTAAGTTAATAAATAATGTTAATAAAAAGGTTATAATAAAAGTCAGTGTAGGGAACTGTTCCTAATACAAGATGTTCCTAATAAAAGGTGTTCATAATAAAAATGAATGTTTAGTGAATGTTTAGTGTATTAATGTGTTACTGAAAAGTAAATCTTTTTTTTTACACTAATTATTTTTAAACTCATTGTAGCACTCAGTACAACAATTCATAAACAGAGATACAAATAAAATCTGTTGATCATTGAATATAAGCCATTCATATCTGAGTCAGAAAAAAATCTTTACACATTTAAAGGTTGCACAGCCACAGACCCTCTCTAATGTACCGTTTACAGACATTAATATTTCATCTATCATCCATTTACTCTATGAGAGGTAAATGAAAAAAAAATCAGACCAAGAAATATGTTTTTAATGCAATCAAGAACTCAACAATAAACAATAAAAAAAAAACCAGATATTAAAAAAAGAAGAGGTAAAAAGAGGGGGCATACATACATTACAAAAGCATAGAAAAGCATACCTTTGTTACTATAAAACATTAAAGGTTTCAAATAATGAGTTCAAGAATAGTATGAGTTTTTGAGTTTAAAGGTTCTGACATGTACTTAAAGGAAGTAATAATAGATTTAATATCAGATCAAAATAATCTAAAGTTGGGTTTACAATGAATAGCTCTGAAATCTACCCAAGAGACAGAGTAACCAAACAGTCTAATAAAAATGTACATCCTTAGAGTGCAAATCTGAAGAAGAATAATAGCTTCTGTAAATTGTACAATTTTACAACAAAGGAAAAAAACTAGACTATCACGCACGTTTCTTAGTAAATACATATATACACCACAGTACCACCTAGTGGGCATAAATGATATATTAATGCAAGAAAATAAAAGAAAGAAAATAGAAACGCATCCAGACAATAACAATAACACACTTGTCTTTTTGGTCAGAAGTTACCGTGTTTTTTTTTTCCTTTGTTGTAAAATTGTAAAATTGTTATATTTTTTTTATATTAATTATTTATATTTGTTATATAAATAATTGTTATATATTTTTTATATTAATTATTTATAGTAACAAAGGTATGCTTTTCTATGCTTTTGTAATGTATGTATGCCTCCTCTTTTTACCTCTTCTTTTTTTAGTATCTGTTTTTTTTATTGTTTATTGTTGAGTTCTTGATTGCATTAAAAACATAATTCTTGGTCTGATTTTTTATTTTATTTAACTCTCATAGAGTAAATGGATGATCGATGAAATATTAATATCTGTAAACGGTACATTAGAGAGGGTCTGTGGCTGTGCAACCTTCAAATGTGTAAAAATGTTTTCTGGCTCAAATATGAATGGCTTATATTCAATGATCAACAGCTTTTATTTGTATCTCTGTTTATGAATTGTTGTACTAAATGCAACAATGAGTTTAGAAATAACTAGTGTAAAAAAAGTTTTACTTTTCAGTAACACATTCATACACTAAACATTCATTTTTATTATGAACACCTTTTATTAGGAACAGTTCCCTACATTGACTTTTATTATAACCTTTTTATTAACATTATTTACTAACTTTTCACTTTATTAAGGAACACCTTCATATACTAGCTGTTAATTTGATTAGGAAAGCCTGCATTCACTGACCGTTTACTTTATTAGGTACACCTCTATCCAATAGCTGTTTACTTTATTAGGAACACCACCATACACTAGCTGTTCATTTTATTAGGAACACCACCATACACTACCTGTTCACTTTGTTAGGAACACCACCTTACACTAGACTCTAGTGTATGGTGGTGTTCCCAACAAAACGAACAGCTAGTGTATGGAGGTGTTCCTTATAAAATTAACAGCTAGTGTATAAAGGTGTTCCTAATAAAATTAACAGCTAGTGTGTGGAGGTGTTCCTAATAAAATTAACAGCTAGTGTATAAAGGTGTTCCTAATAAAATTAACAGCTAGTGTATAAAGGTGTTCCTAATAAAATTAACAGCTAGTGTATAAAGGTGTTCCTAATAAAATTAACAGCTAGTGTGTGGAGGTGTTCCTAATAAAACGAACAGCTAGTGTATGGAGGTGTTCCTAATAAAATGAACAGCTAGTTTATGGAGGTGTTCCTAATAAAACGAACAGCTAGTGTATGGAGGTGTTCCTAATAAAACGAACAGCTAGTGTATGGAGGTGTTCCTAATAAAATGAACAGCTAGTGTATGGAGGTGTTCCTAATAAAACGAACAGTTAGTGTATGGAGGTGTTCCTAATAAAATGAACAGCTAGTGTATGGAGGTGTTCCTAATAAAATGAACAGCTAGTGTGTGGAGGTGTTTCTAATAAAACGAACAGCTAGTGTGTGGAGGTGTTCCTAATAAATTTAACAGCTAGTGTGTGGTGGTGTTCCTAATAAAATGAACAGCTAGTGTGTGGAGGTGTTCCTAATAAAATGAACAGCTAGTGTGTGGAGGTGTTCCTAATAAAATGAACAGCTAGTGTGTGGAGGTGTTCCTAATAAAATGAACAGCTAGTGTGTGGAGGTGTTCCTAATAAATTTAACAGCTAGTGTGTGGTGGTGTTCCTAATAAAATGAACAGCTAGTGTGTGGAGGTGTTCCTAATAAAATGAACAGCTAGTGTGTGGAGGTGTTCCTAATAAAATGAACAGCTAGTGTGTGGAGGTGTTCCTAATAAAATGAACAGCTAGTGTGTGGAGGTGTTCCTAATAAATTTAACAGCTAGTGTGTGGTGGTGTTCCTAATAAAATGAACAGCTAGTGTGTGGAGGTGTTCCTAATAAAATGAACAGCTAGTGTGTGGAGGTGTTCCTAATAAATTTAACAGCTAGTGTGTGGTGGTGTTCCTAATAAAATGAACAGCTAGTGTGTGGAGGTGTTCCTAATAAAAATGAACAGCTAGTGTGTGGAGGTGTTCCTAATAAAACAAACAGTTAGTGTATGGAGGTGTTCCTAATAAAATGAACAGCTAGTGTATGGAGGTGTTCCTAATAAAATGAACAGCTAGTGTGTGGAGGTGTTTCTAATAAAACGAACAGCTAGTGTGTGGAGGTGTTCCTAATAAATTTAACAGCTAGTGTGTGGTGGTGTTCCTAATAAAATGAACAGCTAGTGTGTGGAGGTGTTCCTAATAAAATGAACAGCTAGTGTGTGGAGGTGTTCCTAATAAAATGAACAGCTAGTGTGTGGAGGTGTTCCTAATAAATTTAACAGCTAGTGTGTGGTGGTGTTCCTAATAAAATGAACAGCTAGTGTGTGGAGGTGTTCCTAATAAAATGAACAGCTAGTGTGTGGAGGTGTTCCTAATAAAATGAACAGCTAGTGTGTGGAGGTGTTCCTAATAAAATGAACAGCTAGTGTGTGGAGGTGTTCCTAATAAATTTAACAGCTAGTGTGTGGTGGTGTTCCTAATAAAATGAACAGCTAGTGTGTGGAGGTGTTCCTAATAAAATGAACAGCTAGTGTGTGGAGGTGTTCCTAATAAAATTAACAGCTAGTGTGTGGAGGTGTTCCTAATAAATTTAACAGCTAGTGTGTGGTGGTGTTCCTAATAAAATGAACAGCTAGTGTGTGGAGGTGTTCCTAATAAAAATGAACAGCTAGTGTGTGGAGGTGTTCCTAATAAATTTAACAGCTAGTGTGTGGAGGTGTTCCTAATAAATTTAACAGCTAGTGTGTGGAGGTGTTCCTAATAAAATGAACAGCTAGTGTGTGGAGGTGTTCCTAATAAAATGAACAGCTAGTGTGTGGAGGTGTTCCTAATAAATTTAACAGCTAGTGTGTGGTGGTGTTCCTAATAAAATGAACAGCTAGTGTGTGGAGGTGTTCCTAATAAATTTAACAGCTAGTGTGTGGAGGTGTTCCTAATAAAAATGAACAGCTAGTGTGTGGAGGTGTTCCTAATAAAATTAACAGCTAGTGTGTGGAGGTGTTCCTAATAAAATGAACAGCTAGTGTGTGGAGGTGTTCCTAATAAAATGAACAGCTAGTGTGTGGAGGTGTTCCTAATAAATTTAACAGCTAGTGTGTGGTGGTGTTCCTAATAAAATGAACAGCTAGTGTGTGGAGGTGTTCCTAATAAATTTAACAGCTAGTGTGTGGAGGTGTTCCTAATAAAAATGAACAGCTAGTGTGTGGTGGTGTTCCTAATAAAATTAACAGCTAGTGTGTGGAGGTGTTCCTAATAAAATTAACAGCTAGTGTGTGGAGGTGTTCCTAATAAATTTAACAGCTAGTGTGTGGAGGTGTTCCTAATAAAATGAACAGCTAGTGTGTGGAGGTGTTCCTAATAAAATGAACAGCTAGTGTGTGGAGGTGTTCCTAATAAATTTAACAGCTAGTGTGTGGAGGTGTTCCTAATAAATTTAACAGCTAGTGTGTGGAGGTGTTCCTAATAAAATGAACAGCTAGTGTGTGGAGGTGTTCCTAATAAATTTAACAGCTAGTGTGTGGAGGTGTTCCTAATAAAATTAACAGCTAGTGTGTGGAGGTGTTCCTAATAAATTTAACAGCTAGTGTGTGGAGGTGTTCCTAATAAAATGAACAGCGAGTGTGTGGAGGTGTTCCTAATAAAATTAACAGCTAGTGTGTGGAGGTGTTCCTAATAAAATATACAGCTAGTGTGTGGAGGTGTTCCTAATAAAATGAACAGCTAGTGTGTGGAGGTGTTCCTAATAAAATTAACAGCTAGTGTGTGGAGGTGTTCCTAATAAATTTAACAGCTAGTGTGTGGAGGTGTTCCTAATAAAATGAACAGCTAGTGTGTGGAGGTGTTCCTAATAAAATGAACAGCTAGTGTGTGGAGGTGTTCCTAATAAATTTAACAGCTAGTGTGTGGTGGTGTTCCTAATAAAATGAACAGCTAGTGTGTGGAGGGGTTCCTAATAAATTTAACAGCTAGTGTGTGGTGTTCCTAATAAAATTAACAGCTAGTGTGTGGAGGTGTTCCTAATAAAATGAACAGCTAGTGTGTGGAGGGGTTCCTAATAAATTTAACAGCTAGTGTGTGGAGGTGTTCCTAATAAAAATGAACAGCTAGTGTGTGGAGGTGTTCCTAATAAAATTAACAGCTAGTGTGTGGAGGTGTTCCTAATAAAAATGAACAGCTAGTGTGTGGAGGTGTTCCTAATAAAATTAACAGCTAGTATGTGGAGGTGTTCCTAATAAATTTAACAGCTAGTGTGTGGAGGTGTTCCTAATAAAATGAACAGCTAGTGTGTGGAGGTGTTCCTAATAAAATTAACAGCTAGTGTGTGGAGGTGTTCCTAATAAATTTAACAGCTAGTGTGTGGAGGTGTTCCTAATAAAATGAACAGCTAGTGTGTGGAGGTGTTCCTAATAAAATTAACAGCTAGTATGTGGAGGTGTTCCTAATAAATTTAACAGCTAGTGTGTGGAGGTGTTCCTAATAAAATGAACAGCTAGTGTGTGGAGGTGTTCCTAATAAAATTAACAGC
This sequence comes from Silurus lanzhouensis, assembly GCA_039877035.1. Classification (NCBI taxonomy): domain Eukaryota; kingdom Metazoa; phylum Chordata; class Actinopteri; order Siluriformes; family Siluridae; genus Silurus; species Silurus lanzhouensis. The sequence continues at coordinate 135,841 of JBCEWE010000562.1, forward strand.
TAGTGTGTGGAGGTGTTCCTAATAAATTTAACAGCTAGTGTGTGGAGGTGTTCCTAATAAAATGAACAGCTAGTGTGTGGAGGTGTTCCTAATAAAATGAACAGCTAGTGTGTGGAGGTGTTCCTAATAAATTTAACAGCTAGTGTGTGGAGGTGTTCCTAATAAAATGAACAGCTAGTGTGTGGAGGTGTTCCTAATAAAATGAACAGCTAGTGTGTGGAGGTGTTCCTGCTAAAGTAAACAGCTATTGGATGGAGGTGTTCCTAATAAATTGAACGGTCTGTGAATGCAGTTTTTTCTAATAAAGTAGTGTATGGTGGTGTTCCTAATAAAATGAACAGCTAGTGTATGTTGATGTTATTCAAAAGGTGAACAGGTAGATTTGGAGGTGTTCCTAATAAAATGAACAGCTAGTGTATGGAGGTGTTCCTAATAAAGTAAATTAGACAAAACACAAGCAGCAAGAGACAAAAATGAAGAAAAGAAAGGAGAGACTATAGTAAAAAAAAAGAATGGACGTACAGTACAAACATAAAAAGAGAAAGAAAAGCATAATAAAGATGTTAGTAAAATAAAACATAGGGATCTGTACTGCTTCTCATGTACTTTTTAAGATCTCTTAAAGATAATGTTAGTAACTATATGTGTGTATGTGTGTGAGAGAGAGAGAGAGAGAGGGAATATACTTTAATTCATTATTAATAACATCTGATGTTATGCAATTTTACAAGAGCAAAATAGCTTTTTTCATGAATATATAATATTGACATATTTGGGACATAATGTTAATGTTTTTGTTTTGTGATAACAAAATGTACATTGTTTCAAAGAGAATCATAGCAGAACTGTGCATTTCTGAGCAACATGCAACAATCTTTCATTACTGAATGCATCATACATATGTAAAAAATGTTCACCAGGAAAAGTAATGGCACTCAGTACAACAATTCCTAAAAAGAGATACAAATAAAAGCTGTTGATCATTGAATATAAGCCATTCATATTTGAGCCAGAAAACATTTTTACACATTTGAAGGTTGCACAGCCACAGACCCTCTCTAATGTACCATTTACAGACATTAATATTTCATCTATCATCCATTTACTCTATGAGAGTTAGACAAAAACCCATTCAGACCAAGAATTATGTTTTATATATGTAAGGAATATTGAGTAGAGAAAACAAGCGTAAGGATTTGAGCAAGTTTAACAAGGGCCAAGCTGTGATGTCTAGACGACTGGGTCTGAGCATCTCCAAATCTGCAGCTCTTGTGGGGTGTTTCCGGTCTGCAGTGCTCAGTATCTATCAAAAGACAAACTATTGCTGAAAAAGTTCATGCTGTTAATGGATCAGCACCAACACAATATTAGGCAGGTGGTCATTATGTTATGCCTGGTTGGTGTATATGGTAAATGAATATCACTCTGATCCATTCAAACAGCTCTTCAATGGTTCTTAAATGCTTCACTGGATAATTTATGGTCTATAAGATTCCAAGAAAGAGATGTACTGAATGGGAGTTTCTCTGTAGAGAAGTCAAGTCAAGAGTCAAAAAGCCTTTATTGTCATTTCAACCATATATTGCTGATGTAGTACACATTGAAATGAAATAACGTTCCTCCAGAACTCTGATGCTACATACAACAACAATCACAGAAACAGTAAACACAGGGCTAAGGACTAGTGTCCTCGCCTCATAAAGTGCATGTGTGCAACCTGGAGCATACAGTGCAAAGACAGCACAAGACAGTGCAAAGACAACACACAGAACACAAAATAGCTCCGCCAGTAAACCTGTTGTAACGAGACAAAGGGAACAGTAGCAAAAATGCAAATAAAATGTTGTGCAAAAGAGCAAATAGCAGCAATCCAGGAAAGATGTGCAAAAACAGCATGTAAACAGTTTCTGGTAATGAAGTGATGTAATATGAGTGGTACTGAAGAAGTTTCAGAGAAACAACTTGTAGTGTTTTTTACCTTTTGTAAATGTATCAATATTGGTATCTTTGTTTGAATATGAGCATACTTATATTTCAAGTGAAAGTATTATTAAATACTTGTAAATTAAAAAAAAAAAAAAGGAGACAACTGAGGCTTTTGTTTACACGCATGCGCGTTGACGCTTAATTAACAGGCGACAGAGCGAACTGACTAATCGCCGGGTGTCGGCTGGAGCGGCGCGCTGGACCGCGGTGCGCTCTGACAGCAGAAGCGGGTTATTATCCCACTCATCTGGCAGCACGGTAAGCTCTCTAACACCACCTTCACACACACGACTCTGTCTTATTAAACTTCTAGGACTTGTGTCAGGATATGTGCCAGAATAGGCAAGTGGACGGCAGCTCGGTTTATCACGGACAGATATCGAAAGGTCTGTTCAAAGCTTAGGGCTGGATTGGATAACTAAGTTACCACGATGAAACTTTTTCATGGCAGTGAATACAAATTATGGCTGTTTTCTTTGTGTGTGTGTGTGTGTGTGTGTGTGTGAGAGAGAGAGAGGTGACGTTTACTACTTTTAGTGCCACATTCCTATGCTCTTCTACACAATCTTTATCAGAAGAAAGTACAGATGAATGAAATAGAAAGTGATCAAGCCTATAGTGTAACCCAGTTTCATTTCAGCATAAATGTGGACATAGTATGATGTGAACAATAGAGCTGTGTGAACGTTTCTCGACGTTATCCAGGGTGTGTCTGTCATTACTTTGCCCCAGAGCTCATACTGCTTATACTCCTCCAGAGGCAGTTTCACTTTCACTGTAAGGCTTCTACACTGCAAGCAACAAATGTACATTGTTTATCTGTACACTTCACTAGACTACTTTAACCTTTGATCAAAACCAGAAAGACTTTTTCATTGACTTTTTAGTCTGTATTCAATATTTTAGATGCCTTTTCTTAATTCCTACTCTAATTCATTTAATTTATATACAAAAAGTATCACGAGGAGAGAAGATGGAGAACAGATCTCATCGGGAACAGTTTCATTTTGTGCACAATTCGATTGAATTCCTTTTAACAATGGACAGTGTCTCAAAGCAGCAGGATAAAGCAATACGTAGGTTATAAAATGCCTATACGTTTATTGCTTGTAGGTTTCACCCAAATAAGTGCATCCCTATTGAGCAAGCCAGTGGTAATATTGGCAAGGGAAAACTTCCTGAGATTGTAAGAGGAAGAAACCTTGAGAGGAACCAGACTCAAAAGTGAACCCATCTTCATCTGGGTGTCTCTGAACTCCATCTGTCCATTTGTTTGAAACAATAGAACTTTTTATTCCTGAGCTTTCACAGCGCTTCAGTTTTTCTACATATTACAATATATAACTTACAGTATGTTATAGCCTTAAAAATTCATTATTTTCCAAAATTCTACAAACAATACCCCGTCATGACAATGTGAAAGCAGTGTGTTTGAAATCGGTACAAATATATAAAAGAAAAATCACATGCACATAAGTATTTACAGCTTTGCTCAATACTTTGTTGAAGCACCTTTGGCACCAATTACAGCCTCAAGGATTTTTGGGCAGTTTCTCCTATTCCTCTTTGCAGAACCTTTCAAGCTTCATCAGGTTGGATGGGGGGCGTCAGTGCACAGCTCTGTTTAGATCTCTCCAAAAATGTTCAATCGGTTTAAGTCTGGGCTCTGGCTGGGCCACTCAAGGACATTCAGAGAGTTGTCCCGTAGCCACTCCTTTGTTATCTTTGCTTGGTTTGCGCTCTGACATGCACTGGTAGCTGTGGGATCTTATATAGACAGGTGTGTCCCTTTCCATATTATGTCCAATCAACTGAAATTGGACCTCAATCAAGTTGTAGAAACATCTGAAAGGTGATCAGTGGAAACAGGATGCACCTGAGCTCAATTTTGAGTGTCATGGCAAAGGCTGTGAATACTTATGTACATGATTTTTTTTTTCTCGTTTTTTATTTGTAATAAATTTGCAAAGATTTTAAACACACTTCTTTCAAGTTTGTAGAATTTTGAGGAAAATAATGGATTTAATTTATTATGGAATAAGGCTGTAACATAACAAAATGTGGATAAAGTGAAGCGCTGTGAATACGTTCCAGACACACTGTAGGTTTGGGATGAAACCTATTGAGTTTAATTGATCAGTCAAACAAGCTTAGAATGCGATAATAAATAAAATAACTTAATTTATAGTAGTGTACAACTTTGATCACTATAATAATTTTTTTAGTTTCTTTACTGTATAAAATATAATGCTTATAAATTGTTTTAAAGTATATAAATGAGATTCTTACTATTAAATCCCAATCTTAATTTTTCCCAAAAGTCTCTTTCTTATAAACACAGGAACACCTGCTCATTTATGCAGTTATCCAATCAGCCAGTCATGTGGATGCAGCACAGTGCAGAGAATCATATACAAATGCAGGTCAAAGAGCTTCAGTTAATTTTCACATCAAACAGCTGATATTGTGTGTTTCTAAGATGGTGGATGAGGAAGCGGTGAAGAAAATGCTGCGGACTGTTCTACAGTCCAGGTCTGCAATCTCCTTGCCTCGTCTGCAGAACGAATATAAAGAACTGACAGGTGAAACCATACCACACAAACAGCTGGGACATACCACAGTGGATGCCCTGCTGCACAGTATGCCCTCAGTGGTGCAGCTGGACAGGAATCGCTCGGGGGAGGTGAGCTGTATTTGCTGTGAGAATTCCCGTTTCCTATCATATATAGATAAATTATTCATTTGGAGGTGTTGGTTATTTTCTATATGTAGACTATGGTGTGAGATTTTACAGTGTCATTATTGTAAATTAATTCATAATATATTTAAAATGATGAATGAATCGGCAGTGTAGAACATACATTTCAGGCAGACATTGTGGTTATGTAAAAAAGACAGCAGGGGTTTTACAGTAAGGTCTCAAAGCTGAGACACACATACACTACACCAACACTTCTCATGTGCAGCATATACATTTTTCATTGTGTATGCTATGAATACGATGGGAAATGTTCTATAAAGTTTGTTTTGGGAGCCTGTGAGTACTAGAGTATTAGATTATCTTAGTTTAGATTAGATAAGATTAGATTAAATTGGATTTGCAAGAAAATGTTCTAGATGATCTAGGTGCACCATACTTATAGCAGTATTTGGGCTGTTTTACAAATCTCACAGACTTGAGTTTCAGACTTGAGTTGAGTTTAAAAAAAATATAAAAAAAACACATTAGGTTCCAGAGACAACTGGCATCAGCAGTCTTTTCTTTTGTCCTTTTCTTATTTTTAGGTGATGTGTTATGCCACTATGGGGAATGAAAAAGAAAACATCACAAAGCTAGCGGCTAGACAGCATGCAGCTAAGAAGACTGGCCGTCCTCAGATGGTCAACTGCCAGATGAGAGTCAAACCTACTTCTCCTTTGGTGTTAAACGGTAGTACTACATCGCATATACCTTATAATCTTGTGAGTTGCAGATTCAGTTCTAAATATCGATGGAAAAAACAAACTTGTTAATCAATATATTGCGCTACATTCATTTTGAGCATTTGTCTTGCACATGTAGACAGTGAAGATGCACAGTGCCGACTCATTCTTAGTGCAGGTATTTGTGGTCATTGCATTATACAACTTGAAAGATTTTACTGATAAAAGTAAGTTTTACTGATTGTGGAGAATGGATGTGGATTGCTTCTTCTCAGATGTCTCTCATACACCCCAGTTTTGGAAGGGTGAGGTTTTAAGATGGCCGTGTCCTAGTTAAACTCCTCTGAGCATGTAAGGATGCTAAGAATAAAGCTCATTATGAGGACAGTCAGCAGCATATACACTACGCTGCTAACTTCCTTGTGTTCAGCGCTAAGACTGATCCCGGATCAGTAGCTCAGTGAAGCAGTGGAGCCGTAGGATGATTCAGCAGAAACACAGCAGTCGTATTTTCGCACACATCACAAATGCAGTGGCAGAGATTGCGAGAAAGAGAGAGAGAGAGAGAGAGAGAGAGAGAGAGAGAGAGAGAGAGAGAGAGAGAGGGAGGAAATAGGAGAAGGAGCTGAATGAAGACACACACCACTGGCTGTGCTTTTGCTTTTTCGCCTGTTGTTTATCTTTTGTCCTTCTCCTATTTTTCTGAATGCTCTTTCCTCTCCTCTCCTCTCCTCTCCTCTCCTCTCCTCTCCTCTCCTCTCCTCTCCTCTCCTCTTTGCCGAAGCTTCCAACCTGCTGAGCGTTTAGCATTAGAGCAGTCTGGGCGACAATACATGACTATATATCTCTGAAGCTAGCTGTGGAAAAGGAATCATTGAAATGATTGCTGCACTCTCCATCTGAATGCTCTAGTCTCTGCAATGCTATCGTCTTTCAGTCGTGCACAGAGGTATGAATGCTATAGTGAATGTAAGCAGGAGGTTATGATTCAGGGCTGAGATTTGTTAAAGTGTATTATCAGGAATTGGTGTAAAGGTATGATGACATTGCATTCCTTTGTTTGACTATGTGCACTTTGGAGATCATAATGTCTTGTTTTTTTATTTACACAGAATTACTAAATGCATTTTTATACTTTTGCCAGCAATGTACATGAACAGATCCACATTTTTCTACATATCGATTATTCCACTATATATTTTTCTTGTGTGTAATAGAATTTCTGTTTTTTCATAGCCAAACCCAGGACGTCTCTTAGGCAACCTGAATACCGCGGTCGTCACGGTCGAGTCAGTGGTCGCACACCGAGCATGAGGGAGACCCAACCTGATGGGAGAGGCAGTAAAGTACACAACACTCCACCAGACACGCCCAACAGAAAGGGTAGTCTGACATCTGACAGGTATTAATATATATATATTATATATATATATATATATATATATATATATATATATATATACTTTAACAATCTACCCATCAGTGCCCTTCCAAATATGGTCTGCTTTCTGCTACCCAATTTAATAATTCATATTTTATATATATATATATATAAAATATGAATTATTAAATTGGGTTGCAGAAAGCAGACCATATTTGGAAGGGCACTGATGGGTAGATTGTTATTAGATTTGCAATAATACCATTGTATATATGTATGTATAAAAGCATTGCAAAAGAACACAGAATACAGTGTGAAAGAGCTGTCCAGGGACACATATTGGAGTTGATGGGAAAAAACATTACCTCTTTTTTTTTTTCTATTTTGAGTTCTGTTTTTTGGTCTTCTATCGCTGTGACTTGAATAAGAAATAAGGAGTAGAGGTCAGTTGAATGTTCACTTAGTCTGGTGTGTATTTAGCAGCAGAATGTTTGTGTGTGTGTGTGTGTGTGTGTGTGTGTGTGTGTCCATGTTTATGTAGAATGATTCCTGCCAACAGGCAGAGCTTTTCACAGTAAACAACTGACTTCACCCATTCAGCTGTTTTTTTGTAGCTCTAGCTATTGCATACACACAATGCAAAGCAGAGAGCTGGGGTTGCATAGCTAAACGGCTGGGCCGGGGGTCACTAATCCTCTTGCCATCCCAGATTAGCAATTCTAAATGAGTCGGCAATGAATCAGCAGTTTCTTTTGTTTTGGTAAGATTTCGGTCAAAGCGTAGTTCATATGACACCTAGAATTAAATGGAACAAGAGCCTCTGTACTTTGCATAATATCTGCACAAAAGCCTTGTCTACCTGAGCCAAATAATATAAAAACAACTATACTGCACATATCATTCAGGTAAACAGCAATCCAACTTAATAATCATTCGATGTGCAGCAGTTGATTTAAGATAAATTATTTCAGATTTTTTATGAGTTTTTATATCATGAGTTTTCAACTAGTTACAGCCTCTACTCAGAATTCTGTTTAAAGGTTATTAAATGAGACACAACTATAGTATTTTTTTTTACCTGATGTGTGTTTGGTTTGTAACTGGATTGCAAAAGTCAGTTCTGAAGTTTAATTAGGGTTGTGGGACTAAAAATGCAGGGATCATTTTTAAAGACAGCTCTTATGAACTGGATATGGTGAATAATTGTTTTTTTTTTTTTAAAGCATTTTTAGTTTGGAATACACAGCACAAGAGTGTGTTGGTTCATTTACATCTACTTGTCATTAAATGAATTTTCATAGAGCATCATGCAAAACACCATGAGTCTCCACTTCAGATTCACACCTTTACACTTTTCCAGATCAGATAAAAGGATGACACTGCCATCCAGATTCCAAAAGGAAGTGCACACCCACCTGTCTAGGAACCCTCAACAGAGCCACTGTAAGTCTTCTTCTTCTTTTCTTTTATTTAGTTCAAAAAGGCTGGAAACTGGGACTGATGCTTATTAAACAAATCATTTTAACTTTGCAGAACATGTAAGACAAGCCCCAATCTCCAGCAAGTGCCTTTATAGCATGCTGTAGGAGGTTGAGCTTTCATCATTTCAGGTCCTGTCACAGGAAAACATTGTAAACTGTGTCCTCATTACTGCATGAATACAGTGATCTTCAGTTACAGGCCGGCTCACCTCCTGTTATTATAGAGCAGGTCATAAGACAGGGCACCCAGACAAGCTAATGTTAATAGTTGGTTATGTGCCTGTTATGATCATTTTACTGCAGGATTGGAATAAGTTTATATTTGCTTAAGGATCTTTCTTCTGATTTGAATTCTTTGCTAGAAAACCATCTACTCTGTTTCATGCTGGGAAGGTGCTTGTAAATGCACAATTTGTTTCAATACTGACCTCCTTGAACATTTTCTCAGCTCCTTCAAACCTTAATGAAAGCATCCCTCCATCAAAAACCCGGACACAACCAAGTCTCTACAATCCCAAACTGGTCCAGTGTCGCCTCAAAGAGGTTCTAAGCAAGCACAGCAATGGCTTCTGGGTGTCTAAACTTCCACAATTATACCAAGACCTGTACAAGCAAGAGCTTCCCAGTGAAGCCTTAAAAGACCTGGAACAGTGGCCCCATATTTGCACAGTGAGTTCAGCTAAAGTTTGACCAAATCTAGACTTGATTATTTATAAAGAGAAATCCACCAAAATGGATTTTATAGCTAGTCAAAGTTTCTCTGACGATTTAACTATTTGCTGTAATGCATAAAGGCAGCTTTTCATTAAAGATATTTGATATATTTTGATATACAGTGGAACCTCGGAGCTCGTGGCCTCAGCACTCGCGACCTCGCATGCTCGCGACTTTCATTCCGACCGGCGACTCTCATTCAGATCGGCTCGTGAGCAACCGCGAGCTGCTCAAAACGCTAGTTTTAACATTTCTAATCAAAGTTTATCTCATTAAAATTGTCTAAAAATTAAGTGTTATGGAGTGAAATAGTGTTATTTACTCATTTAAATCGATTTCGTATAGTGTTCTTTGGGTTTTTACTGGGTTGGAAGGGGCGTATCAAAAGGTCGCGAAAATTCAGAACTCGCGACCGGTCTTGGTCCCTAACCCTCGCGAGCTCCGAGGTTCCACTGTATAATGATATTTGATATATTTTATAATGATATTTTATAAATTGATAGTAGCTTAGCCATGCATATTATATGGTATATGTATTAAAGGGCTTTTTCTCCCACATTCAGGTTGAGAAATCATGCAGTAGCAAATCTCATGAGCTACTGTTGTACCCTGCCAAGAATGCTAGCCTAAGCACAAACACATATAGCCTTGAAATGACACATGCCAAGCAGTTTCCATCACCTCCAAAGCCCCAGAGAGTGTCCAGAAAACCAATCACATCAAGCCCACTGGCATCCCCCAAGGCTGTACCCAAGGACATCAAACAAAACCTAGCAGAGCTGCTTCTTAAGTACAGCAGTGGCTTATGGGCTCATGCTCTCCCCAAACTCTACCAGGATACTTACAAGACCAACTTGCCTGAGTATGTGCTTGACAACTTGCCCCTGCTCTCAGATATATGTACCATTGACTATCCCGTGCCAGACAACCCCAAAAGGGCAATTTTGTACGTGAAGCTATTACAGGATGAGAACTGCAATCGGACAGACTCAGCAGACCTGAAGGCAAGAGAAGAAGCTGGGAGGCGTCTCAGTTCTCAATCTGTGCCTCCTCTTTTAATTCCCAGGGAGGAGTACCCATCAGTACTGGTGGTGGAGGCATGCAGTACTAACAGTGTAGTTCTCAGGTAAAAGGACGATCATGTGTACTTACATAATTAGTAACAGAATATAAAAGCAGAAAAAAACCCCACTGGATTTGGTTATGTTTGGCTTTAGATACATCGGTGAGGATTATTCCAAAGCCCAGGAAAAGCTGGAGGATGACATGAAGGAATTCTACCGACAAGATAACACCCGGAAACCACTGATCTCAGTTTCATCAGGCCAATTATCTGCAGTCATAGCTGAAGAAGAGGATGAGATCCTCCGGGCACAAGTGTGTGAGGTCAAGACTGATAAAGTCAAGGTGCGTCCAGTGGGTATATGTTTATTAAGTTCACATATAGCCAAATTTTTGTGGTCACCTGAAAATCATACTCATATGTACTTGTAACAGATTTTGCCACTAGACCCCCTGCCCTCCTTTTTACCATTATACTATACATCACTCTTTTCGGAAGGCTTTTGTAGCATGTTGTAGGGATGTATTGAGGTCAGACACTGATGTTGAATGAGAAGGACTGAAGCTTTGTCAGTGTTCTAGCTCACCTGGAAGCATTTAGTTCTTTTACATGGTAGACCTTTGACCTTTCACTCATTTCTTCCAGGAAAGTGAAATGTAGCACATACAAAGACGTTCTATACTACTGTGTGTGTGTGTTCAACTCTATTACAGTACCACAAATGGGTGTGATGGCCAGGTGTCCACATACCTTTGGCCATATAGTGTAGGTTTACCGGTTTTACCAAATTCGTGCGATACACATTGTTCTTTTATGTGTATTAGTTGACACCTTGTGCAGTGTTATGATAATAAAATAGGTTTATACATTAACCACTGCTGATTTTTTTTTTTTATTAGGTTTATTATGTGGATCATGGCGTTTATGATGTTATTAGTAAAAGCAAGCTGCTGGAGTTGCATGAGAAATTTTTCAAACTGCCATTCCAAGCTACCAAATGTAAATTGGCTGGTGAGTTTTAAATATGGTTTTGGCTATTGATTTATATACTTATATGGATTTATATACACTAGAAGATTATTCATATTTCCATGGGAATGCATGTAGTTTTGATGCCTGTCACTGTATGTGTTAGGCCTTGAAGCCTTTGCTCTGGAGCCAGCAGTTTTAAAACGATTTGATTCCATGGCAAGTGGTAAAATCCTACTGGCTGAGATCCTAGAGCGAGAAGACATTCCTGTGATGGTGTTATATGACACGTCACAGGAAGATGACATTAATATCAATTCTTCCTGCCTGGAATCCCTGCGAGAAAAGACTTTAGAGAGTCCTCTGCAGGTACTCAGCATAACCACACTAATTAGACCTATGTGAGGTATCTCAAGGTGCCCGGTATTCTAACATTGCTCTGAATTGTTTTTTTTGTCTAATAGCTAAACAGTGCTTACATGAATGTGAGTGTGACCAGTGTGTGTTCAGACGGGACGTTCTACTGTCAGCTGCCCTCTCCTGGTTTGACCAAACTAAGCGAAATCCTTGAGAAGACAGAGAGCTATTTCCACAACCAGGTACAAAGGCAATAGCGGGTGTGTAAAAGTACACACATCCTTCACTCAAGTAGAAGTATAGATACTCATGTTTTAAAGACTGTGATAAAAGTTGATGTACTCACTACACTTTTTTACTCAAATTAAAGTAAAGAAGTTTGGGCTCCGACATGCACTTAAGTAAAAACCTCATGTCATATTATATATAAAAGCATTTTGTTACCTAATGAATGTATTCAGGCTGAACAGCCACCATATAGAACACAAGTAGAGAAAAGATGATGATCAGGTGATCAGAAATGTCTCTGTTCTCAGTCATGTTTACATCACTGATTCCCTCTGTCTCATCCACGTTAACCACAGACTTCTTGTTGATTTCTGCCCTGCTTGTTGTTAACGTTGTAAATAAGTCTACATCTGTGGTGTGTGAAATCCAGAAATGATACACCAGTGGCAGATTGAAAAAGCCGCACAATGACAGGAAACAGGTTAATGGGCTGAAAACGGCGCAATGAGAAGAAATAATATTGATCATGTCACCAAATAGATTAAAACTAAAGTAACGAGTCTGTTTTTAAAATAAAAGAAGTAGAAAGTACAGATCTTTGTGTAAAAATGTAATGAGTGAAAATAAAAAGTTGTTTGAAAAATAAACAGTGAAGTACTGATACCAGAAAAATCTACTTAAGTACAGTAACAAAGTATTTGTTACTTCTGGTCTCTGCTAGACACCTGCATCTGAGGTTTAAAATATGTATACATAAATACAGTATTGGGCATGAAGTACATTAAAGTCTGAACATTCTGTGCCAGTGAAAAGACTTACTTAAAAGAAAAAAAAGACATTACAATACATATATAAAAAAATAAAACAGACACTCTACTATATTTATTATAGGTTAATTGATACTCATTAGTTATTAGACAATACTATGGTTACAGTTCTTGCAAATATTACATAAATTAATTACTTTAACATTTAAAAACAGTTTATTAAATAAAAACGAACAAAAATGTGTCATTTTTTTGTTGCTCTTAGAATGTTTTTTTTAAGAGGTGTGTGAACTAAGAACATAATCAGATTAGACCATAAGCTCCATATGCTCAGACCCTGACATGGACTGTATGATGCACTTAAAATTGGACCTTCATAATTATACGTAACACAAATTAAACTAAAATCTATATTGTACATTGAATTGAATACACATTGAATTGAAATGCAACATTCCAATTATATAGGATTTACTAAGTGTTCATGCAGCAATTAAGGAATAATTTAGATCTTATTCCCCAAATCTCTGAGTAAAATTTCAACACTGCATTATTTTTTGTCCACAAGGTCACATCAGAGTCACTTGTGTCTAGACCTTTCTGTGGAAAAAGCTGTCTGGCTCGATACAAAGGCAAATGGTCTCGAGTTGAGGTAAGAGAGAACAGGCTCAGTCATATGGGAATATCACTGTTTGTACAAGACTTAAAAAGTCTCATTCACCAAAGATGAATAAAAGTACAAGACAAAAGAAAGTTACTGAACCAGATGAGTCTGGGTTTAGGTACATATGTAGTCTTATGTGTATTACACTCCAATCAGTCAGATTTATTAGATGATTTTGAGTTCCAATCCTGACAACCCCACAGCTGTCTATAGCTCTGAGACCTTTGGCTGGGTGGAACGGAAGGCATCACTCTCTCCATTCTCAATCAGTTACTTTTATTCAATTTTAGGCTTTCTTGATTTTATTTATGTGGAAGATTGGCAGTCAGTGTTTTCCTTTACATGTGTTCAGCTGCTCTGTGGCAAATAGTAAGAATGCTGTTCTGAAGAGAAGGAGCATGTGCTGTCCCTCACCCACCCGGTTTGGCATATGTCATGTGATACTGGCAAGATAGCTAATGGGTTAGAATTAGCAAATTAGCAAACTGGGAGAAAAATGAGGTTAAAACATTTTTGGAAAATGACTGTCTAGTGTTATTACATTATACTAGATCAAAATTAATCTAAGTTTAATTCTCTAATGTGCAGATAACTAACCTGCATGGTAGACGGGTTTTGGACATCCTGTTTGTGGACATGGGGGTTCAGGCATCAGTTGAAGTCACTGAGCTGAGAGAAATCCCGCACCCTTTCTTACGCGACCTTATCACAATCCCGCCGCAGGTCAGAATGCCTTTATTATTGTTTGTCTATATTTAAAGTTAATCAGACTCAATGTGATTATTATATGCACCTGTTTATAGTCATCAGTGTCTATGTCTTCACAGGCAGTGAAGTGCTGTTTGGCAGATTTGCCTGTCAGTGTGAGCTGTTGGACTCCAGATGCAGTGCAGTGGCTAAGAGACACAGCTCTCCACTGCAGTGACTGCAGCTTGAAGGCCAGTTCTTTATTAAAGCTAAATGTATTTATAAGCTTTACTTGTGGGGAATCGTTTTTATAGATAAGTCTATTTAGATATTGTTACTTCTGTTAGTTCTTGTAAAGTAGTACTACTAGGGATTCCGTTCCATTTGAAATGTCTTTATATTACCCTTTATTCAAATCACTGTATTCTCTCCTACAGATTGTTAAACTGGAGGAGGGCAAGCGCCTGGCCCATGTCTACCTATTTACTAATAAGAACTTCCATGACCCTAGCCACAGCCTCAACCGCCAGCTTGCCAACTCCGATCTCTGGAAGCATCATGATGATGTGTTCTTGAGCAGCCAGGGGTCTCTGAAGAACCCTACTCGAATTGCATTATCAGATACAGCCCCGATTACAACCCCTACGCCCCCTACTGGCACCTCCAGCCCAAGCACCAACAGAGCAGACAAGGTTCCACAGCCAAGTAAGAGGGTGGCACCCAATTTAGGTTCCGGTAGCAACCCGAGTGGGAATCTGACCTTGCCACCTGTGCTTCAACTCCCTCAAGTGGGACAGAATATAGACATCTATGTGTCAGTTGCATGCCACCCAGGCCATTTTGTGCTCCAGCCATGGCAGGATATGTACAAACTGGTGGTCTTAATGGAGGAGATGATTCTGTATTACAACAAGACAGACGAGAGGCCACTCACAGTGGAAAAAAACCAGGTGTATGCAGCCAAAGTGGAAAACAAGTAAGTAGCTGGAAATGTCATACATAGTGTTTCGGTAGTGATATACACTATATTGCCAAATGTACATCCCCATAAGTGGGATGTATGGAATGTGCTTTAAGGGGAAGATGTTCCACTAGATTTTGTTAGCAAAGTCAGGTACTGATGTAGGTGACGAGGCCTGGGGTGCAGTCAGCGTTCCAATTCATCCCAAAGGTGTTCAGTATGGATGAGATCAGAGCTCTATAGCAGGCCACTCAAGATCTTCCTCTCTAAAGCATGTAAACCAGATCTTCAAGGAGCTCACTTTGTGCACAGGGGCATTGCCATATATGATTGTGTGCTTCCAGTTTTGTGGTAACAGTTTGGAGAAGAACCACATATGACAGGAAAGGTCAGGTGTCCCAATACTTTTGTCCATATAGTGTACATGATGTCCCAAAAGTGAAAGATGTGCAGAAAATGATATGATAAAAAAAGATTATTTTATATATAATATTAGTTTGTATAATAAAATAATCAATCATTTGTATCTGAATTTTCTTGCAAGGGGTTTTGCGCGTACTCCGATTTCTGTGTGATTATTTTCTGCGTGAATGTACCGGTATGTTACTGGGTGTGTTACTGGGAGAAGCTCCAGATCCACTACGGCCCTGACCAGGATAAAGGCATTCAATAATGAAATTCTTGTTCAAAGTGATTCATTGACCTGCTTTATTTTCTGTAAAATAAATATGAATTTCTAGTCATTTATTGATAATATTTTCACAAAATAATGAATTAGAAATAATGTTAAATGCACAGTAGTCAATGTTATTGATAATAAAGTTTCCTTACACAATTAAGGCACAATTAAGGTTGTTTCGATTTTATTAAAATTTTGGGCTGAATTATTAAATTATTTATACATATAAATTAAGTTTATCTAATTGTCCAACTATTCATATTTTTGTCTGTCATTAATCTCACATGAAGGAACCCTGACCTTTTTTTTTCCCAGTTGGCATCGAGTGCTTGTAAAAGGAGTTCTGATCAACGGCCTTGTATCTGTTTATGAGCTTGACTACGGTAAGCATGAGCTGGTTAGCTGCACGGTGCTGAGGCCCCTCTTCCAGGAGTTCAGGCAACTCCCTTTCCAGGGCATCACTGCTCAGCTGGCAGGTAAAACAGGTCGCTTACAAAGATCGTTTCTCTGCTTCTGATTTTTTTCCGTGAAAAAAACACCACTATAATTTAGGTTTCTTGTATGAGGATTGACAGAAACTTTGTGAAATAAAATAAAAATTGACCTTGTGTTAAGGAAAAAATAAAATTTTTATTATAAAAAAAAAATTGTGCTTGTCAATATTAATTATAACTGTAAGAGTGGAGGGGAGGAAGAGGTGTGGGCAGAATACTATTTTGTTTTTGACTTCTTTTTAATGAAAATTAAATTTAATTGCAGTCACTACAATTTTTTTACGGTTTATAAAAACACAAACATATTAAACCAAGAAAAGAGAAATGACCAGTGAAGGAAAAAGCGCCATCTGGTGGCTGATTCGGATTGTAAGGGAAATTGTGTCCACATCCATAACTACTAGAATGAAATCGTGGTTTATATTAAATAAATGTGTTGCTTGTCCTATTCATTTTGTAACATTTTTTGAAGGTGAAATGAATTATGATTCATGTTGCATGTAATCAACCCTTTAATGCTTTCTATAATCTACATTCCTCTTTCTGTAGGAGTGAAATCCAGGCAGTGGTCTGAAGAAGCTTCCATTTTATTCAGGAACCATGTGGAGAAAAAGCCGATGGTGGCACAGGTGGAATCGGTGCAGGAGGCGGAACAGCCATGGGATCGCAAGCTCACAGTCTACCTGGTTGACACGTCTCAGGAGGACAGCGACATCTGGGTCCATGACCTTATGGCTGAATTTACAGATCAGCTCACCAAGGCGGCGTAACATTCATGCATTCATGAGTTCGATCTGAAAATGCTGCTTGTGCTTGACATGAAAGTATGCACTTAAGTTTTAGAGTTTAGTACACTGAAAAATTATTTAATTATGTCAAATCTAGCTGCAAGGTGAATGATTAAAAAAAAAAACGACATTGAATTACCTGTAGCTCTATCTTTGCCTTTAAGCTTTAATCATTGTGAAGATGCATCGAAGCTGTCAAAAAAGCGAAAAGAACTTTCAGGGGTATGGTGGGATTGTGGGATGGGATTCGATCTGTGCGGATGGCGCAGGACAGGATGATCACACACACACACACAGTCACACACTCATTTACACCTATGTGAGATTTAGAATCACCAGTCCAGCTACCAGCATGTTTTTGGGAGATGGGAGGAAAGATTAAAAGATGATTCGGTTTGAATAATGTGAAGTCTGACAGGTTTAACACCATTCTGACATTCAGAAACCAGTTGATTCTACACAGTTATCTAGAGTCACAACAGAATTTTACACGGAAACTATGAATGTTGAAAATGTTGATCAAGTGCCACAGTTCATTACAAAGCTGGGGAATCAACTTATTTCTTCCTGAAATGTGACCACGGCTCCACAGGTTCTAAACAAGCCTTTGGAGTTTGTTAATACTTATTTAGTACTTTCTTTTCCTATTTTAAAAAAAAATAGAAAATGCATGAAATCAGCTGGTTTCTGCAGAAAATGTGATAGTCATGGTATATTTGGCAACCTAAGGCTACATCCATAGCGTAAGTGTGGCTTAATGGCCGAGTTTTATTTAGCTAAAACGTGCAGTGTAAATTCTTTATGAACATTAAGATCTAACATTTCTGTTCAAAAATAAAACACATGAGCTGGGGTTAATCCCTCATGGAAAGAGTTTGATAAATAAAGTTCAAGAAGGATCATAGATGTGATGTTTTCTTTGTGGTGGAAAAATGTGATATATAATTTGTTTGGACCGTAGATGTGTGATGGTCTGAGAAGTTGCATGACAAACAGCTTTTCTAACACAAGTGATGAACTATGATATAGTAAAGTATGTCTCCATGTAAAAGATTTTCGCAGGCTGTCAAACATATAAGGTCTGTGTGTGTGTGCGTGCGTATAGTTAGACACATGAGCACACACATATATAAAATGTATAAATACAAATATACATTCACAATCAAGATTTGATTTGCAGGCATTCACCCCCACACTTTCTCCTCCTTATAATCCTGATGGAGGGATAACAGGATCAAATGACATTGCATTAGGAAGGATTACTCTACATATTTGTTTTATTCATACCATGCATTCGTTCAGTCATTCATCACCAGGAAGAAGAACAGGTTAAACAGAAACTAAGTGCTGAGCGGCTACAACGTAAGAAGATCGTGTAAAAGGGTTGCAGTCAGATATGCGCTCGGTGTGAGGTCACTGCAATTCATCCAGCAGCAGTCGACAGCACTCCCCCAGTTTAGGAGGGTCAGATACAGTGGCATACTTTGTGATCTGCGATGCCACTCCTAGCGAGCGTGCCAGATCCTTAGCTGTGTTGTCTCCGGATACTGTAGTTCCAAGTGCTACTAGCAGCCTAAACACAGCCTCTTTGTCCTGCACGACCTCCAGGGCACTGCTAGCCACCGATAAACACTGGGCTTTGGCCTCGATCTCAACATCTTGGCCGTGAAGCACGGCAGTGTAGTTCAGCACCAGAGTGGCCAACGCCACGTGGATTTTTTTATTGCAGACAGAACGGAGCTCGACGGCCCGGGAAAGCACCGCTTCCCTCTGACCCAGGAGCAGAGAGCGGCCACGGGAACCAGAGAAACAGTTACACAACGTACGCAAAGCCAGCATTTGATTGGCTGCCCGGCCATCTGGAGACATGAGGCCTAACAGGTGGTTACACAGACTGGCACCCTCCGTTCCTCCACACATTTCAGCATTGATCTCAGGGTGGCGCACTGCCATGCGCAGGATGTCCAGCACGGGGAAGACGATGTCTGTGAAGAGATATAGAAACCATCAATATTACAAATCATAAGAAAATCATCTTCATTGCCTAGAATCATGGGTTGCATGTACAAGGAATTTAAATCATGATGTGCAGCTGCTGTACAAATATGAAAAACTAGAAAAATAAAACAGTAAAGCATTGCATATACGACCGATTATTCCATCGATTAATCGGATAAGAAGTACATTTTCCTTCATTAAAGCGCAAGACTAAACATTCAAGAGAAAATTTGATGGGTCTCTTAAAACGAACAAGTAATTTTTTCCCTTTTTTTTTTTTGTTTTTTTACAAAAATTTACATTGTGCGGAAATTTAGTTTGATTAATTGCCATATTACATCAAAATGCGAATATAAAAAAAAATATATATATATAAAAATTAACTTCAAATAAAAAAAAAAGAAAAAAGAAAAGGGTAAACACACTGTATTTATGTTCCCGTTTCAGTTATTTTAGTCTTCTCTCCAGAGCGCTCCAGAGTTTAGCAGGTGGTGCGGCAGTAATAATGTAGTCAAATGTAATAAAAGAAGTGAATAATTTGCCTCGAAGGTGTTTTTTTTTGTATTCGAATTTCTCGAGGAATTGTTGCAGCCCTAATGTAGTATAAAGTAGACGTGTGGACGAAGTCAACAGCACGGATGATAGACATTCAGCACATAAAATGAAAACAAAATGTTTAGAATTTATAATTGTTATTTATTTCCACGCTATGATGCCTTTTGATGCTGTTTGGTACAAATTAAAGTGGTCGGGATGCCGTCAAGCTCTGCAACGTTTTTCTAACGACATCAATTTGAACTAGGAGTCATGTACGACGATGTAATGAGGACAAACGGTATATTATATGTGAACTACCTTCAGGCCAGTGGCTGGTCCTCCAGAGGATGCTGATTTGTTCTGCTGTAGGCTGATCTTGGGTCTTGTTCGTGACTGTGAGCAGCAGCTTCTCCAGACTGTTTAACACCTCATCAGTAAGCCTGTGGTCCTCCGGGGCGTTGGCGTTCAGCTCCCGCAGCTTAGCTAACACGTACATATTTGAGAACTTCCCTTTATTTCATAAATCGATAAATCTTTTATCTGAGGATAATTTTGCTTTGAGCAGAAGACTTACCAGTGATCTGTGCAGCATTGGCCTGCTCAAATATAACTCCGTCTGTTTTGGGGAAATACATATTTGCGACGGACTTCTGGAGAGCAGCAGAAGAGTACGCGCTCCCACCTGTATACACAAGAGACATAATGGGAGGCGTTTCTACACAGTCTGGGAGAGTTTTAGGATATTGCCCAACCTGTGAAGGGATCAGCAACACCTGCAGATCCTCTTGGTGCAGGTCCTGATCCGGGTATGTATCGCCCAGCACCTACAAAAACACATACATATTCATCTTATTCCACCATCAGAATATTAGTGTTATAAACAGAGCTGTGCCAATATACAGGATCAATATCATTAGCTGATTTTGAGAAAAGGGATCAAAACATTTTTTTTTTATTAAATAGTAATGGACCCTTCATTTCCAGCTCATATATCAAAATTGTTGAGTTCCCTTAAAATAGGTAACAATACCTGTGAAAGGGTCTGTTCCAAAGCCTTGTCTTGGGTCTCCTGACCCAGGAATATAACGTCCTGAACCTACAGTAAATAAAGGCCACAGAGGAAAAATCTAAATCAAGAAATGAATCTATAAGAAATAGGTCATTAATAGGTTTTTAACTTCCTAAAACGATTCTACATGGGCAGTGCGCAGTGAGCAGTGAGCAGTGAGCAGCTTGCCTGTAAATGGATCAACAGCTGAGGCTGGTTCTGGACCCAGCGTGTGCCCCTTGGTGTTTTCGATGATGAAGTTAGCCACCTGGTCCAGGAACATGGGGTTCAGGTCATTCTTCTGCAGAAAGTTGTGTGCTGCCAGCCAGGGGTCATCGCTCACGTTATAGGGCAGTTTCATAGAGGGCCCGCCCTCGTTTAAATCAATGGTGAAAACAAAGTCATATTCCTGTGTGAGGGTAAAAGTGCACATGTTTCACATGGATCATTCATTCGGACACTTTGCACACATTAAAATACATCCTACACAACAAGCCTTGGTATTTATTCTCAGCTGTAAGCTTAAATATTAAATCAGTATTTGGGCAAAAAAATATAATGCATGCTTAAAATATGCGAGACTTAATGAGGTTATATAACGTAAGCCCTACCTTCTAAACGAAAATTCATCAGACACCACAATACCTGAGCAATAACTCTACTCTTATTCCCTGGTGGCTTCAAATCCATTCACAAATCTAATCTCTAATGTCAAAAACTAGCCACCCGGTCGCTTGCCGTAACACTGCGTCAGCCGTTCATTCATTAGGCTCATTCATTAGGATTCCGTTATCCATCCTTTTTTGTTGACTTTCACAACAATTTCTCTCGGGAGTTTTTCTTTTGGCATCGTCGTGCGTTTAAAAATCAGCATTGGTGAAGCTTTTCTCCTGATGCCGTGCGGCTCAGAAGACAGATGAAGTGCGTTTTTTGATGTCTGGTTGTTTTCAGTGTGCCTGATGATTCACAATTCCTGTTGACAGTCCGAGTGAGAGGCAGGTCAAACCTCATCCATATTTATGATGTCATGCGGGTCGATTCAGTTGGAGTGCGCTCGATTTAATACAAAGAGTTTCATTGGGTCACCTGAACCCGTTCGCCAATTTCATTGGTCTAATGTTACGGGGCTCAGGTTTTTAAAGGCAATGAAGCTTGTGAAACCGGGAAAAACCCGGGAAAAATCTATAAATAAGCCGCTTCATTGTTCAAAGCGTGGGAAAAAAGTAGTCCGGAAATTACAGTACTCTTTTCATCCATATAAGATCATGATGTCTAACCAGGTTGTGAATGTATGGTTACCTACCTTGCCCTCATACATTACAGTGCCGGAGTTCTTGGAGGAGCCACCCACCACATCTCCAATCTTCACCCAGCGGCTGTCGTTCATGCTCCACTGGTACGCCTCGACATTACTGCCCTCCTTTATGAGCCGTGTCTGACCATCACGAGTCCCTGAACACAAAAACACAATACACCTTTCAAGCTACCTTCATTTGAGATGGATGGATGGACGGACAATATGTGGTTCTTCTCCAAACTGCTACCACAAAGCTCAAGGCTGGAACCCAAACTTGTTCCAGCATGTCAAAGAGAGCTTCATTAAGATATGGTTCACATGCTCTGAAGAGGAAGATCTTAATGGCTACACTTAAAAACACCTTTGGGATGAACTGGAATGCTGACTGCACCCCAGACCTCCTCCAGACCAGATGTGTGGAGGGAATTATAAGATCAAATTCTGGACTAAATGTGGAATGCGATGCTGAAACAGCACAAGGACAGACAGACAGACAGACAGACAGACAGACAGGATGGATGGATGGATGGATGGATGGATGGATGGATGGATGGATGGATGGATGGATGGATGGATGGATGGATGGATGGATGGATGGATGGATGGATGGATGGATGGATGGATGGATGGATGGATGGATGGATGGATGGATGGATGGATGGATGGATGGATGGATGGATGGATGGATGGATGGATGGATGGATGGATGGATGGATGGATGGATGGATGGATGGATGGATGGATGGATGGATGGATGGATGGATGGATGGATGGATGGATGGATGATGGATGGATGGATGGATGGATGGATGGATGGATGGATGGATGGATGGATGGATGGATGGATGGATGGATGGATGGATGGATGGATGGATGGATGGATGGATGGATGGATGGATGGATGGATGGATGGATGGATGGATGGATGGATGGATATTTAAAAGCAATTTACATTCTAAATGAATCTCTATTTAAGGTGCCCAGAGACACAAGGAGAAACAGACACATGTGAGTATGTGATGTGGTAGTGCAGTATAATGCAGTAGAAATCTAAGAAATTTCCCATGAAGCGTATACAAGCTCTGCTCACCCTGTTCATTTAAATGCTCTCTGCCTGGTAACTCCTCTACATTGATGTCTCCCAGGTCTCCGCCCATGGGGTTAATGGTGGATTTGGAGAGCTCTTCTTCGAAAGCTTGCAGATCCTGAGCACTCGCTACACGTTCCTCGCTCTCAGTAAACACTCGGATCGCACCGTCGCTGTGAAGAACGAAACGATGTCAGTAATGCCTTCACTTATCCAAACTACAAAGCCCCCTTGTAGCACCCTAGTGCTCTGAATTTAGATTGATGTGTTGATCTGAGAGTGTAGATGATACTGTACCTCGACCCTACAACAATGTCTCCGTTGGGCAGCAAACAGCAGCACCAGACCGACTGCGCAGGCAGACAGATGGTCTGAGCGCATTCACCATTTTTCCAGATACGAACTGTCCGGTCTTCTCCTGTACTTATGAAGTCTAACAGAAAATGAAAAAAATTTCAGGAATGTCAACAAAAAAATGTCCTGTAAATTAAGAAAAAAACTAATGAGATATTTTTACTGTAAACTGAATAAGTAATGGTAGAGAATCCAGAACACGTGATGACCACCTTTACATTTTCCATGTTTGCCTACATATGGTTATTCTGCTGGTTAACCTACATCCTTCTCTTCTCATTGGCTTCATACTCATGAATATTCATGAGTCCACACTCATGAATGTAATTCATACGTACGTATTTTACTCACGTAAAATAAATAAATAAATAAATAAATAAATAAATAAATAAATAAAAAATACAAACTGCACTGCATCTGCACCTTTTCCATTGGAGAAAACCGCCAAACTGTAGATGTAGTTGGTGTGACTGTAATAGACTTGAACGCATTCTCCGGTTACCATCCATCGTCTGATGCTGGCGTCGTTGCTACAGGAGAAAAACTCCAGGTTGTTCAGCACAGCCAGTCCTCGGACGCAGTCCTCATGACCTGCAATACAAAACTAGTGGTAAACTCTCTAAACAGTTGCACACTTTAAACCTGGCTCCCTAATTACCAGGCAGTGGATCATTTTGTACCAGGACACACAGAACCTTTAAATTTTTATTTCATGTCCATTTTATTGACAATAAAAATTGTCAATAAAATAGATATTTTGCAGTCTGCAGGGTGTTTTGTTTAAAAAGAGATTTAAAAAATTAAATATTAATAGATAATAAATAGATAAATAAAAATTATCATCAAATCATGTGTGTGTAATAATAATATAATATGCATGTTACTGTGTGGAACAGCATATGAACCTCCCCCCAGACCCCCCCATACAAACCACAGGCCCCCATGATCCATGGTCCTCGATAAAGGTTGGGGACTGCTGCTTTAAACTATATTAATGCCTTGCTTGTAATTAAGACATAAATAGACTACTGTCTAAACTTCCATTCAGTATAACTGCATGTACTCTCACTGGGCATTTTATTAGGAAAACTATATTAATACTGGAAAGAGCCTCCATTTTCACTTAAAACGTTCTGCTTCACTACATTGGAGTCTACAAGACCTTGGAATTATTCCTTGGATATTCTTGCCCATGTCGACATGCTTGTTATCTTGCCAGTCCTGCAGATGTTTCAGGTGCACTTTCCTGCTGTGAACCTCTCGATCCACCAAAATCCCAAAGCTGTCCACATTTCTTGTACCGGCTGAGAGAAGTGAAAGCCAGCGTGATGCTCTGCTGGTGTAATTAGTCTGCCTCTAGCATGTCTAGCACCTATAGAAATTTTCAAACCAGTATAAGCTGAAGTAGTTATTTGGCTGATTACGGTTTGCTTAATTTGCATTTCTCTAAACAGTTCCCTCTCTGCTAAGATGTTCACCTCAACATACATAAACAGACACGCACAGGCTTCAAGTTACGGTCGCATTTACACCAATCGGGATGTATGCAGAGCTTCAGTGTGTCAATACAGATCTACTTGAAGCCATTGGGGCAAATGAGATAGATGCAAATGTTAAATAAATGTCATCAGTGCTTATGCTCCACAAATGGGTTGTGAGATGGAGGAGAAGGAAAAATAAGTTGAGTTAGATGAAGCGGTAGAAGGTGAACCTAGGAATAAAAGATTGGTGATTGGGGCAGACTTTAATGGGCATGTAGGTGAAGGGAACAGAGGTGATGAGGAGGTGATGGGTAGGTATGGCCTTAAGGAGAGGAATGTGGAAGGGCAGATGGTGGTATATTTTGCTAAAAGGATGGAAATGGCAGTGGTGAACACTTATTTTAAGAAGAAGAAGGATCATAGGGTGATCTATAAGAGTGGAGGAAAGTGCACACAGGTGGACGATGTTCTATGCAGGAGATGCAACCTGAAGGAGATTGAAGACTGTAAGATGTTGGCAGGGGATAGTGGAGCTAGACAGCATCGGATGGTGGTCTGTAGGATGGTATGACAGGGTGCCTAGAGAGGAGTTGTGGTATTGTATGAGGAAGTCAGGTGTGTCAGAGAAGTATGTGAGGGTGGTGCAGGACATGTATAAGGACAGTGTGACAGCAGTGGTGTCACACTGTCAGTAGGAACAACAGACTGGTTCAAGGTAGAGGTTGGACTGGATCAAGGATCAGCTCTGAGCCCTTTTCTGTTTGCAGTGGTGATGGACAGGTTGACGAACAAGTTCAGACAGGAGTCTCCCTGAACTATGATGTTTGCGGATGATATTGTGATTTGTGGTGAGAGTAGTGAGCAGGTTGAGAAGAGCCTGGAGGGGTGGAGGTATGTGCTGGAGAGAAGGGGAATGAAAGTCAGTAGGAGTAAGACAGAGTACATGTGTGTGAATGAGAGGGAGGGCAGTGGAGTGGTGCAGTTGCAGGGAGAAGAGGTGGAGAAGGTGGAGGAGTTTAGGTACCTGGGGGTCAACAGTGCAAAGTAATGGAGAGTGTGTTAGAGAAGCAAAGAAAAGAGTGCAGGCAGGGTGGAGTGGGTGGAGAAGAGTGGGAGGAGTGATTTGTGATAAAAGAGTATCTGCGAGAGTGAGAGGGAAAGTTTATAGGACTGTGGTGAGAACTGCGATGTTGTATGGTTTAGAGACAACTATTAACTGTTATACTGTTATAATGTAAACGAGGACTCTTGTTGCTGTTATCAGAAAATACAATTTGTGGTTAAAAAAAACCCCAATTTTTGGTTTTGCATTGAATTGCACCAGCCCACTGTTTATTAATGCAGTGTGTTCTTGCTCATGTTTTATTTTAGAAATATCAATTTGGTAAACGCTCCACATTAAAAATAAATGAATAAAAAAATAAAAAAATACACACCTACACATCATACAAAAAAAAAAGAAAAAAGAAAAGAAATGAAGAACACTCACCCGAGTATGTTCTCTCACAACGGCCTGCTTTCCAGAGTTTAATCGTTTTGTCAGCAGATCCTGTGAGCATAAGACCCTGCTCTGGCAAAATGACAACTGCCCACACTGTTGCTGTGTGACCCTTCCATCAAGCAAGATTAAAAAAATAAATGAATAAAACAAAAACGCATGTTTATACCTTTACTGTAAATACCCATTAAACTGATCGACGTGAGCTTACCTGTAAGGTCATCATACACTTGTCACTAAGCCAGACTTTGGCAGTTGTGTCCCACGATCCACTGAGCAACGTCCCGAACTTTCCAGCTGAGAGCGAACACACTGTGGTGCATCAAAAGTGTTGTTAGTGTCTGTTGAAAATCTGCTCCGGGTGTCCCCTACTTTCTGATTTAAATCCCAAACAGGTCAGGAATACAATATCAGCTCAAATGTATCAATGCCATTAGGTTATATTTGGTTTATTAAAAGTCCTAACAAAGGGACATGGACAGAGAGCTGAAAGATCTCGATGTATTTAAGTGCATGTTCCTCAAATGTAATATATAAAAAAAAAAAAACACCCAAACTGATCTGGAACTGGACTGTCTGCATTGCTATAAGTGTGATAATTCTAGCGACAGTTTGAGAGATGATCTAATAATCTAGCTAGCGTTCTTTTTGAACGCGTTTCTAAATTTACCGTTAGCAAATCGCCAAAATGATCTGCGTTCTTTCTTCTTTGCGAATCTCTTGCTTTTTTTTTTACATATGTACTATTAGGCTTTTCTTACAGTCCATCTGGAATGTATTCGCAGCGCTTCGCTTACACCAAAATGGATTCAATTTATTATTTTTCTCAAAATTCTACTAACGATACCCCAGAATGACAACGTGAAAGAAGTGTGTTTGAAATCTTTGCTTTTGCTCAATATAGTATTGAAGCACCTTTGGCACCAATGACGGCCTCAGGTGTTTTTGATTATGACGCTACAAGCTTGGCGCACCTGGGTAGTGTCTCCCGTTCTTCTTTGCAGAAGTGCTGTGAATACTTTCCTGATGCACTGTAAAAAAAATTCAATCATCTCTGTGTGCCTCGAATACTTCATCTATATACACACACAGAGCTCTTTCCAGCTGGGGATGATGTTAAAAGCTGGTAATTATTATATCTTGCCACACCCATGATACCTTAAATTAAAGTGTATTGTGTTTGAATAATCTGCTTGCTTGTGACTTAAAGCAGATTTCACTCCGACACACACACACACACAACACACACAACACACACAACACACACACACACACACACACACAACACACACAACACACACACACACACCCTGAGGACGAACTGTGAAGTCAGATCAGATGTATTAAAGCAGGAAAATCGCTGACTGAGTAGCACCTGTGGACACACCTACTGTAAAAAATAAAAATAAATAAATAAATAAACACACACCTGTGTTTTTGTGGCCCTTGAGCGTGAAGAGCGGATCCACCCTATCCAGAGAGAAGATGCAGATGTTGTGATCACTGCTGCCAGTGGCGATGAGGCCACGGGGGTAGGTCTCATTTGGAGCGATGATGCACACACAGGACACGAAGTTGTTGTGGCCGTTCATGCAGTGCATCTCCGTGTAGCCCCTGCTCTCGCTACATGACAGGAAATCACAGGGTATGAGATGATATCATTTTGTTTTTCTTTCACACTACTTCAGCTTCACAGCAAGATCTTTGATTATTCATAAGACAGAATTATTATTATTTTTTTTTAAGATTTTACACTGGGATGTTTGTAGCTAATATCATGATACATGCCTGAAAAACTAAATCACACCTTGTAGCGTTTGCATATTAAACAGAGTGAATGTATACTACAGCACCTCTACACCTTTTACTTTTGTGCTACATCACTTTCTGTCATGGTCAATGTACTCATGTTTAGATTAGTCCATGTTTTGTTCAGTCTAGGTCTAAACCAAAAATAAATTACTTGTATGCTCAGTCATACACCGATCAGGCAAAACATCATGACCACCTGCCTAACATTGAGTTGGTCCATCTGACCATCACACATTAACAGCATTAACTTCTTCAGCAATTCAACTACAGTAGTTTATCTGTTGGATCGGCCCACACGGACCAGCCTTCGATAGATAGCACTTTTGATAGAAACTGACCACTGCAGACCAAGATCACCTGACAAGAGCTGCAGTTTTGGAGATGCTCTGAGCCAGTCGTCTTGTCATCACAATTTGGCTTTTGTCAAACTCGCTCGAATCCTTTCACTCGCCCATTTTTCCTGCTTTAAACACGTCGCCTTGAAGGACAAAATGTTTACTTCTCCCAAATATACCCCACTCACTAACAGGTGACATGATGATGAGAGAATCAGTGTTATTCACGTCACCGCTGATAATGTTATAATGTCACAACGTTACGCCTGATTGGTGAACCTGGCTTAAAAAAAAGCCTATTCGGATTCTGATCAGTGTGTCTGCATCATGACTGCAAGGTGTACAATAATCACACCCCCACAGTGTCTGGGATTTTGTTTTTATTTGGCTACACCCCATGACAATCAGTTACTAGACTTATAAATATATATCCAATGGATATTTGAAGGAAAAATGGGATCCATAGGTGAAGTAATTCGGGGTATAAAACAATAGAAATTGTACTGAGAGGGTCAGTGAGGGTTTTTTCCTTTTTTTTTTTTTTTTTAACTTTAAGTCCCTGGCTGTTAAAAGCCTCCTCATCTAAAAGGTCAGTAGCTCATGTATATGTATGTTGAGTTTTGTCAAATGGGATCAGTTATCCCTAGTGAAATGCTGAATTTGAGGTTTCACATATTAAAACTATATCCTTTTTTTCTCCCCTATATCTCAACCCATACATTGTGATCTTTATTTCCATGGTTTTCCAAATCTGACCAGATCTTTCAATCCCACACGTTTCCTGAAAAACCATGTTCCACTTTCTATTAGCTTTGGACACCCAGTTCCTTCTATAGAATGTAAATGTTACTACATTATGTCCCAGTTAGATATAAGTACCAGTATATGTACACTCTTGGACCAGTATCTTCACTGAACAAAGAGCTGATGGACAGTAAGCAAACCGGCTACCTTGAATCTGGCACCCAGACTTTGGCTGTTCTGTCTCTGGACACGGAGACAAAAGCTCCATGTGGAAAGCACGCCGTGGTCAGTCCCCTCACATCCATCTTATGGCCCGGAATGGTGCAACTTAGCCGATATGTGCTACAAGAAGCCATTGTGGCGCTTCAGCTCAAAACCGATCAAATGACAAATGAATTTGCTAAAACTAAACAGTTACAACCCGGAAGTGACACAGCAACGACGAGCGCGTTCCTCTATTCGTATTCCGACAGGCCCGGGTCCTGCCCTGGCAGTAGTTACCGGAGAGGGCTGTACCTCCTCCTCTGCGCTGTGATTGGCCAGTTGTTCGCACTCACAAAACATTAGCCAATCAACAAAAGGTTTTGCTGATGTGGGCGGGGATAAATAATCCGTCTTAAAAAAAAGAGAACACGCCTCATGACGTGTTTTTTGTTTTTATCTATTTTTGACATTGTTGGTAGTTTTGAATGGAAAACATCTATATTTTAAATCGACTGTGTATTGAAAAGTATTACATTGGGATTATTTTAAACCTTTTTTTTTTGTGTGTTTATATATTTCTTGAAGTTTACCCCGGAAAAGAAAAAAATATATATCTTACTTAGTTTTTTTTTTTATTAACATCGATAAATAATTACATATTTTTAAATGATTATATTTTTCAAATCGTTTCAATCCCGAATTTATTTTTATAATCTTCCTTAATATTTTTATGTCTCTCTTATTTTTTCTTTATATGAACTTTGCTCCGGAAAAAGATCGCCAGCGCCGTCCTTCTCTGACAGGTGACAACAAACATGGCGAACAGAAGAGTAACAGTGCTCATATTCGGAGGTTTTGTGACTGCGGTAGCAGCGGCTTTTTATCCAATATTTTTCCATCCACTTACTCACGCAAATGATTACAGTAAGTTTTCGTATCAGTACCTTATTCTTGTTATGAAAAAAACAAAGTTTGTTTAATTGCCACCATCACCGGTGTGTCTAATCTTCATGTGTACTTCTACAGAACAAATCCAGAAAGTTAACCGAGCTGGAATCAATCAGGCAGATGTCCAACCTGTTGGTGAGTAAATATCTTTCTTCTAGTAGCACATAATACCTCACTGACACATATCATGACTCTGATATGAGAATAAAAAGAATGAAGAGACACACACCTGGACCAGATCCTGATCAGACAGCACAAATACACATCACTGATATCTGATATTTACGTTTTGGTATTTTTTGCATCCAACTTCTAATGCTGATTTGTTTGATTAGGAGTGAAGATCTGGTCGGATCCATTTAAACCCAAATCGTGATGACAGGAGAGGAGCTTCATGACCATGTGTACGGATTATAGGTGTTTAACAACGACTTAATATACACAGACTGGTCCATCCAAACGCTCCTCTTCCAAGTGTGTGTGTGTGTGTGTGTGAGAGAAAGAAAGAAAGAAAGAAACCTTATGCTGTCAGACTGTCACTACTTTGAAATTTTATTCTATGAATAAAGTTTATAAGAAAGTGTTTGCAAATGAGTGCAGCATTACAGTATGCATACATTATTTGTGAAAAAGACAATAAAATAAATAAATATATATTACACTTACCTTTGAACCCTCATAGGACTGCTTTTTTTTAAAGCGAGTGCTGATGTCTGCTGCTTTGTTGGCTGCATGATTTCAAGATACAGTATGTTTTTTTATTTGTCACAAACATAGTTATATACACAATATATTATATACACAAAATTGTGCATTCAATAAATATGACAAAATAGAAAATATAAGAACATACATAATGATCAAGTGGCAGTAAAAAAAAAAATTGTGAAAAAAATATTTAGATGCATAAAAGGCAATTACAAGTTGTATGGAATTTAATGATGTATGACAATAAACCAAAAAGCAGTAACAGTGATGAAGACAGTGCTGTGTGCAAATGCAGAATGAACACCAGTATGATTTTAAAGGAGAACTGAGCATAACTAATGGGATAGTTTAAAAAGGCATGCTTGCATTGAGAAGTCTGACAGCTTGTGGGAAGAAGCTGCTCCTAAGCCTCTCAGATTTGGTCAGCAGACAGTGGAAAAGCTTGCCTGAGGCAGCAGACTCGACGAGTAGTTTCTGGGGTGATTAGGGTCCTCGATGATCTTAATAGCCCTGTTTCTGCATCAACTGATGTATATATCCTGCAGAGAACGAAAAGCAGACCCTGAGATGTGCTCTGCTAAGCACACTACCATCTGAAAGGCTTTGCAGTTCTGTTTGGAGCAATTACCATACCAAACCGAGATGCTAATACTATATAATAGATTATAATACTATAAATATGAACCTCAACATAACAAAGAATAAGTCCAGAGTCTTATGCCAGTGATATTCACATTACTAAACAGAAAGCAAATCTAGGTTTATGGGTTGTAGCTGAATATACTGTGTGTGTGTGTATGTATTATATAATATATATATATATATATATATATTATATATATATATATATAAAGAGCCTTTCCAAAAAAAAAACCTGACACCTGACCCCCACACCAATAAAAATTTACTTTTTTTTTTCTCAGTTGCTTTGTAGCATTTCTTAGATCAGAAATGAAATTCTGAAAACTACTTGTTCAACCTCCACACCATGTAGTCACTTGTTCGCATCATAGAAGCATTTCTCGTTGCTTCAGTCAAATTGCGAATTCTGTGGTACATTTATTTAATTGATTCTGTACAGCTGTCTGCTGTTTCCTACATTATTAGTTGTTTATGTTCATGTTGATTAAAATATATTATACTAGTTTCATCCAAATGGTCTTAACCCCCAAAACATCTCGGCTCATTGCATAAGTCATTAAAGGCAAAATGGTTACACCAGTTGTCAGATTCTGTCGTCTAAAATTTCTATTAAACCGTTTTTTGTAAATGTGACTTGAATTGATGAATTACGCAGATGAATCTTGAATGTCACTGAAGAAGGGAAGTGTATGGCATCAGATCAACCAATGATTATCTAGTTCTCTAAAACAGGTCAAAGCTGAATCTCATAAACCTTCAATTGGAAAGTGTATACAAAATATAGAATTACAATTTCTGAAAATAGATGAACAACCAGTAAAAGTGTAAATCCTGTCCGGTTTCTTGTAATTAATATAAATCAAATATACAATTAAATAAATTAATTTGTGCTTGAAATTCATAGATGCTGTATAGATGTATTTTCAATCATTACGATCCAAACCGTAGTTTATTTCGAGAAATCCTGAAATCCTCATACCGAGATCATGCCTAAACATTTTGACGATCTCGTTTGTAAACAATCACAAAAGGACTTTTCATTCTGATGGGAATGAGATGTTCATTGACACAAATACTTACTTTTGAGAGATGAACTTGGGATTTAGAGAAAAGTACAGGCTTTTGCAAGAAATCTAATGTATTGTGCTGTTTGTCCAAATTGTTTTGAGTATGAACTGGTTTGCAAATATTACGGATGATTCGAGAAATGCTCCAAAGCAACTGAGAAAAAGAATACGTGTTAAGTAAAATGTCTCTAAACTTCTGGAACTCTTAACACAATGTTACTTGTTATGAAGCAAGACTCCCTCTAGAGGGAGCACTCGCACAACACAAGCAGTGATTAGTAACGATGTTTTGTTTGCATCAGATTTATAGCATGTAAATAGACGAGAAATTAATTTTCGTATTTGTATAAATGATCTCCCTCTTTTGGGAATCGATCATGAACAATTCTCAGAATTCCAATATTTTTTAACTCTGAAGTTCAGGCACCACGTTTTGTCAATGAAACACAGCCCACATACTGGACCAAAACTATTTTCCAGAGCTTGCAGATTGTGGCTGAAGTAGAAATGAAGTTCAAATTGAAAAGAATTGAACGAATTGCTCGTTTTGAAAGTGGATCCTCATAAGCGCATTGGAAGCGGGTTTTGTTTCGTATTAGCTGATCCACCACGTGCATTATGTTACGGTGTAAAAATGAGAATTGCAATCACATCAGACAACACATGATTAAACGCACTTCAGAAACTGGTTCAGGTGTTTGCAACAGTATACAAGCTTCTCACTGAGTTTGTCATAGTTTCGTCTTTTGCTGCATCGTGATCAGATTTGTAGGATTGCTTTGACGTGGAACGGTCTTTCGCCGGGAACCAACGTGGGAGAAATGAAATCCGTAACCCGAGAAAAACGCACGAGAGCCTAAGCACTGCTCTAGGCAAGTCCTGTTGTCGTGGTAACAAGCGTGCGCCCACACCTGTGTGATGGTTAAGCCCAAGGCCCTGCTGCTGAACACGCCTATAAACATGGCAGGATGTGTGTTTAGAGTGACTAGCTAGATCCCTAAAACATTAAACTAGACTTGTGAAATAGATTTTTGCTTCAGGAACACTTAGTTATCTTAAAGCCGTCACTAGTGGTATGTTAGCATGTTGTTCTTTCTTTGTAAAAAAAAAGTTGTTGCGAGCTACTTCCAGAAAAATATTTTGCAACATGGGTGGTGCTGCACTTTGCTTCACCACATGGATTCATTTCACAGCTGCGAGGGCACGCATTTAGACTAAAAAACATCACCAAACCACACAAAGCACATTAGGTTTTATGAATAGCAATGACATAAGTGATGTAGTGACAAACATTTTAATACTCTAGTGTACACTTCAGGGCAAAAAAAAACAAATGGCAAAATATAAAGCTTTTGATCGTCAAAACACACAATTATTTGTCAGGAAATTAGCAAGAAAAAACCTCTAGTGTAGATCTTGCTTTATCAATCCATTGATTGAGTGTAGCAGAGAACCAAATAATCACAAAGATAAAAAAAAAACCCTACAGATGTTTTTGGGAAGATTTTAATTTTTATCACCATTTTACCTATGTGCCTAAGAAGACTATTGAAATGATTTTCCCTGTTTCTAGCTTTTCCTCACATATTTCCTTGCAGCAAAGGTAAACAAGCAAATGGTGGTGCGAGAGGTTTCAGGAGTGCATTTGTTTATTTCTTTTTTACATTTTCTGAACAATAAGTTTGTTGTTAAAACCATTTAAAATGTAATACATGTAATTTGGGCCATGTCCCATTTTTTGTCCATGACTATGCAGTATGTAAGTTGAGTATTTGTGACTTGTAATTATTCAACATTATGTAAGCGTTATGATTAAAAAACAACGATTGTGTATTCCAGTGTGATCGAGTCAGTCCCTGAGTTCCTTGTCTTTCGGTTCCTTTTCAGCCGGTTAGCTGTTACTGTGACTGCCTGATCTCTGTCCTGGCGATGCATAACTGCTTATACTGCAAAATCATAAACTCACATAACCTACAGAATAAAGTAATCACCTAGGTATCTGAAATATTAGCTCTGTTTGGAATGGAAATGTGGCTGTTTTGTTGAAATCCCACAGCACACTCCATGCACCAGATTGAGGGATCAGTGTAGGGTCTATCACTGCAGCTCTGTGAATCTCCAAGGCTGTTAGATGCAGCTTGCCTACTAACCCTTGCTCATGATCTAATCTGTGTATTTTGTTCTCCAGCCTGTCAAAAAACGATTTGGCATAAACCAGATAGTCTTGGCACACTAGCTAAAATCAGAGAATAAAGCTGAGCGCACACTATATGACATTGAACATTTCAGAATCGCTGACCATTTTACACGACTTCACTTGAATTGCTTGCAATCAATCTCTTTTCTTGGTCTGGATGTGCACATTTTTACCTGGTGAGATCCCCCTACCAAAGCATGCCTCATTCTCCAATAGTGCTTCCTCGTGAAAATAATACACCGTGACTCACTTGTTTGCATAGACATGAGAAATTAGAAAAAACTTTTTTTACTGTTCTTATCAACTATAACAACAACTATAAAAAGTCTGCCCTCACATTACCACACAGAAAGATGGATCCACTTGAATCAGGGATCTGATTATGATCACATCACTGGCTATCACTGGCTTTTTCCACATTGCGGTAATGCATGACAGAAAATGTAAAGCATTTTTTTTTGGAGATATGAAGACTCTCGGGATTATCTGAGAAAGACTGAGAAAGTGAAATTGCTGGACGGTGCACACGACATGCCTAGTGGATGTAGGAACATGCTTTAAGTAGTTGCCGAGCCTTGGGGGATTCTGGATGCACAGGAGTCTGGAGTTAGTCAATCAGCACCAGAATGAGTCAAGGAGTGTGCTCTATGCTTTATGAGATGCTTACCTCACTTACATCACTCTTGCTCAATATGACTGATTTGGAAATACAAAACTACAGACAAACTCACCAGTACCTCCTGTTAGTCAATAGTTTGAGTTTTTAAACAGCTTCCAAGCGTAGTAAAGTACTAAACTTCTAAACGTAGTAAAGATACAAACACTACAATTAGGCGAAATCAGCTGATGATCAATCACCTGCGCCACTCAAAATATGAAAACAGATCAATGTCAAATCTGTTTGACCCAAAAAAGTTATAACACGTCCACTTGCCCACTAATATATGTTAATACTCTCATATGACTGAGTTGGATCCTACCAATGTGTAGTAGGACTTGTTTTGTGCCTAAAGATGTAAGATGTTTGAGTAAACTAGCCCATCTTCCAGTTCTTTTTATTCCCACTTTCTTGGTATGTTTACTTTTTTTTTACATCAGTGTAGCTATAGTGCAAGTTAGTACAGTTTCTGATCATAAAAAAGCAAAATAGCAAAGAATCTTGCTGCTGCAATAGTTTTGTTTTCTAGAACAGCTGCTATAAAATTGGGTTACATTTTTTGTTTTTTACAGCTTCTGTGTCTTTCTGCATCTGTTATTGTCCTTTAGAACTCGGTCTTCTGCAATCGTACGTGCCTTAAAATCAGCATCAGTATTTTTGGCTATTTTTCCTGTGTTCCATTTGAAGCATTTTAGGGCGGATGAATGGTATTGTGTCTGCTAAAAGGATCTGAATGACACAGAGAGAGGAAAAGTGAGAGGGCTTATGAGGGGAAGCAGGGTCCCGTCTCCCGCGAGAGCCGCCGCATAGCCAAGAACTGACATAATATCTCCTCACCGCCACAAAGCACATCGCTAACCCTCAACGGAGAAGCTGCCAGCGCAGCAGCTGCCAAACGCAATAACACTCTCCCCCATCTCTCCTCCTCCTCCTCCTCATCGCACACTCTCTCTCCTCACTCCCTTGCTGATCAACAAACCCCATTGTTTATGGGATGCTGTTATCGTTGGTCGGCGTTCAAAAAACAAAAGGAAAAAAAAAAACTCCAGGGCCCCAGCCGTGCAAAGGACTATCAAAGCAAAGAGCGGAAAAAGGGCAACCGAGAAGGGAGCAGAATTCCTTTCATTCCGAGCATGGTGTTTTCCAGATTCCTCAAGCGGCAATGGCCACAGTCCTACACGGAACAATTCGTCAAAAGCGGCACATGGAGGACGAAGCGAGAAGTTTGTTAGATAATAAGAACCGTGCAGGCTGTCATATATAGCACTGTGAAGGCTTTATCACTATATGCATTCATACAAACTAAATCAAAGCCATCAGATGTTTTGTCACTACCACATTGAAAATAACATCAATATTAGATTCAAATGTTGTTACATCTGTCTTACACACATTTATTTATTTTTTCCTTCACGTTGCAGAGGTTGTGTAAGCTGAGAGAGAGAGAGAGAGAGAGAGAGGGAATGGTGAAAAGCCAACGCGACTGAGAAACCACGGCAATGATTTCCATTGGGGAAAGAAGAAATAAACGCACAAGCAGCCTCCAGGCACGACCGGCGTTGTCAGATTAGAAGAGAACAGGAAGAGCGAAAGCAGTTGATATGTGCTTTGGGACGTTTGAGAGAGAACAATAACAAGAGCACTGAGAAAACCCGGCTTTCAGAGAGATAACCTCTTTAATTAACAACAGTGAGAGTCACTTGGCGTGTGTTTTCTGTTCAAGGGCTTTGTGCTGCTCGTTCTGAAACAAAAGAAGCTGTTCTAGCAATAGTCTGTTTATTACAGTCGTGTGAAATGGAAAGAGGAATCCTTTATGCCCTTGTAAACACATCCACACAGCCTCTTACACGCTGACATGGTCGTTTATCGAGGTTCTTTTTCTCAGTAGAGAATATTTCTTGCCCTCGGAACAATGTAAGTGCAGTGAGGCTACATTCTTGGGTTACCAGCCTGAGAGAGCAGCTAGCATGAGAATTCAGCAATGTCTGGAAAAATGAGCTCCGGGAGGTAGGCCTCTTTGTCCCTCCTGACATGGCCATGGGCCAGAGAAAGAAAGAGAGGAGAGAGCATCTTTAGAGACAAAGTCATGCACGAACACACACGCATACACACAGAGAGCCC
The DNA here is from genome assembly GCA_039877035.1 of Silurus lanzhouensis. Lineage (NCBI taxonomy): Eukaryota > Metazoa > Chordata > Actinopteri > Siluriformes > Siluridae > Silurus > Silurus lanzhouensis. The sequence continues at coordinate 173,219 of JBCEWE010000562.1, forward strand.
ATTACTGCATTTACAGTGTGTGTGTGTGTGTGTGTGTGTGTGTGTGTGTGTGTGTGTGTGTGTGTGTTTGTGTGAGAGTGTGTGTAAGTGTGTGTGTGTGTGTGTGTGTGTGTGTGTGTGTGTGTGTGTGTGTGTGTGTGTGTGTGTGCATGAATGCAAAAAAATTTTAAACCACAGACCAAAGCTGTGGTTTGCAATGGGTTGTGTCTCTGCTTCTGACCATACCCGCTTTGTTTATGTGTCTTTAATGATGTGTATATTTTTTAGATAACTAATCAATGCAGCACGTTTAACCAGTAGATCTGTGTGTGTGTGTGTGTGTGTGTGTGTGTGTGTGTGTGTGTGTGTGTGTGCGCGCACATGTATGATGCTCAGTAGGCAGAGATGGCTGGTTGCATCCGTTAGCTCCTTTTTTATGGCCTTTTCAGTACTCATGATCATAACAGGCAGCAAAGGTCAAACATCAGAGCAATTCTTGGAGAGTCCGTGATTGCGCAGTGACAGCTAATGGGATTAAAGATGCAAATACTACGTAGCACAGGCAGATACGCAGCTCTGAATCGCAGAAAGTATAACATTACTCTGACGTCGCAAGGTGCAATGGGACAACATGGACTATTTATACAAGCTGACGTAACATAAAAAGACACAGGTGCAACTGAAGAGTGTGAAGTGAGAGCAAGAGAGAGATTCGGGCAGGAGTGCAGGAGGCGTGTATGTCAGCAGCACATCTGCACAACTGCTGTAAAAAAAGCATGTGTGAAAATGAAATTTGGAAAGCCAAAAGTGAAAATATGGCAAAATGTGTCCATGTTTTAAATAAGGTGAGAAAGTTAGGGCATACTGATTAATAAAATATGGGATAAAGGTGAATACTGGCTGTGAAGGTGATATGCTATATTTGAATTTCTGTAGTATTATTTATCCACGACTGTGTATTTTTGGTTAATAAGCAGTATTTTAGCAAAAGTACAAAGAAGTTCATGAACATTAAAAATGATCTAAATTAAAAAATAAAAAACGTTAAATAAATTATAAAGCACCTATCTAAAATATGCTCTAAATAAGATGTATATTTTCCCGGTCAGTCCATTGCCTTCGAAATAATAAGTTATCATTGGTACTTACATCCTCTCGTTTTATTAGGAAATTGGCTAGTAAGTTGCTCCAAGCATGCAGAAGAACATTTCCTCTGTTGTCTTTGGCTCTCACTCTTGTCTGTCTCAGCAGGCCATCGACTCTTAATTATGTTATTCTCCAGCAAATATGGTCAATTACTTCTTTCCTTAATGACAGAAAAGACGCACAATGCTGTAACACTAGTTGTGGGAAAATGGTCTATTTTGGTTTTTGCAAAGATTTGGCAGAAATATCGGAAAAGATATTTAACGTACATTCACTGAGCACTTTATTAGGAACACCTGTACATGTGCTTATCCATGCTTATCTAATCAGCCAACCATGCAGATACAGGCCAGCAGTTTCAGGTAATATTCACATCACATTAAGATAAAATGTGATCTGAGTTAGTCATTTTGTTTGTTGGTGTGAGCAGAGCTGGATTACATATTTCTGCAACTGCTGATCTAGGACTTTTACACACAGCAATCTAAAGAGTTTACTTTTCAACAAATAACATCCAGTGAGTGGCAGTTCTGAAAGTAGAAATACCTTGTTGATGCGAGAGGTCAGTGGAGAATAGCCAGACCATTTGAAGCTGATTAAAAGGCTACAGTAACCTCTCTGTACAGTTGTGGTGAGGTGGATGGGCTACAACAGCAG
>JBCEWE010000562.1:177500-237500 GCA_039877035.1 Silurus lanzhouensis
AACATATATGTCTACCAATGTGCTTTCTCTGTAAAGCTACAGCATGTGAGATTTTGGAATTTTTGCAGCTAATGTGGAAGAACAGGGTTGTACACCACATGGATTAATCCCGCAGCTGCAAATGTAGATATTTAGAATTAATTTTAAACCATGCTATGCATACTAAAGAGTATGTCTTAATCATAATGATTAAAAAAATATATTTTATTCCTCCTGTGCCATAAGGCACATTGGGTGACAAGGGCCTGATGGATTACTTGCTGTTTTTATAACAATTTTGTTACAGGGTAAGGTTGCAACCTCAATGCCCACTTTCGTTATTTCACAGCCGGGTTTGGGACAGTCCATGGTGGAGTATTTTATCCCCGTTCTCACAGCTGTGCACCCATGGGAGGCCTTGCTCAAGGGCCCCAGAGTGGCAGCCTGGTATAGCCAGGACTTGAACCCACAACCCCAGATCCTAAGTCTAGTGCCTTAACCACTGGGCTACCACCTCCCCCCATTCATAATGATACTTGTAGGAAAAATTAGATGGTAAACTATATATAACTGTGCACACCAGTGTGACTTTAAAAGTTACTGAAAATTGAATGAAAGAGCAAAATCTCTCAAAAAGGATGTCTTTATTTCTTTCATCATTCATTTTTTTTTAACTAAGAAGATCAGCCTATCTCTATTCTCAGGCACAAATAAAAGCACTTTTTGGAGGATCCCAGGATGAACCAAAGCCAACTGTGAGATATAATTGCTCCAGCACATCCAAAGTCTTCCCCATGGGCAGCATCCAACAGTGTGAAAGATAAAGGTCTAAAGGAAGCCGTAAGGTGCCTGAAATACCTTAACTAGCTTCACTTTACTTTGTGACATGCAGTTGGCCAAGACTTTCTCCATTCCATTAATACTAAGCCCTGTTGAAGAACCACTTTCCTATTTCATGCATACACAAACAGTTAGAGATTTCCTCCCTGATTCTTAAAACCTCTTGAAAATGACCATCTCTTTCACCAGGAAAGGTTCCAACTGTGAGGCCCTCAGCTGTATTGAGTATTCCCACTTCTGTTAGAACTCCAGAGTATGAAAGAGACCACCCCTGATTGAAATGTTTGGTAGCACAGCCCAAAAAAATCCATCTAAAATTGGGGCAAATTATTCCTTATTTGAATGTTATGAATAGTGACTAGAGACCCAACATTCAGCATTATTCAATTTAGAGTACAATTTGCAAAATAAGAGGAAATGTAAAGTCAGCAGAAAGTTATATACAAAGCAACCATTTTAATGTGGTCATGCATCTTTGAAACCTGTACAGACAAAAAAACGAAAAAAAACAACAACAACAAAACAGTTCATCAACCCAAGACTCATGAAAATAAGCATGTAAAAGCATAACAATGCTTATGATGTAAGAATGCATGGATTAGAAACTAAACTATTCAGAGGTGGATAAATCTAGTGCTCACCTTAAAATTAATGTAAAGTGCTTGAGAAGAGAAATATCACTAAATTCCTGAAGTTATGACTTATGAGTTCAGTAGTTTAAAAGCTCCTGTTGAGACCTGAATCTAAAAGGCCTTACTTGATTTTTTTAAGGTGGGCAAGTTGCCTAATGTGGCTGTTTACCTGAAGGGAGGAGATTACAGGATCATCTGTGAGTGATGTCTCGCTTCTGGATGAATGAGGCTTTAGAGGGTTCTTGTCACCCCACCCACTATCCCTCTTTCACAAAGACTGACCATTCCTCTGTTAACTCCACGTCTGTGGCCTAAACTCAGAGCACATGTTTTGTGAGACTGGCGAAGGCCCAGACCAGAGCTTTATTCTGCCCCTGGCAGCACACAGATTAGGCCTGTAATTACAGGCCTGGGTTTGGACCGAGCTTTGTTTGAGAAAATGGAGAGAGGTGGTGTGTGTGTTTGTGTGTGTGTGTGTGTGTGTGTGTGTGTGTGTGTGTGTGTGTGTGTGTGTGTGTGTGTGTGTGTGTGTGTTGGGGGGGTGATGTCATCTAGGGTTTGAAACGCCACAGCTCATGATCATAGCACCGGTGTTGGCTGAGTCTGCTGAGTGCAGCACAGAAGAGCAGCAATGAATAATAAGTTTCAAATACAGCACTTCTTGAAGGTTAATAAGGTACGACCTGTATGAAGGAGTAGATGTCAATGATCAGACAGGCAATCATATCGGCAGGCCCTGGGAGAATGTAATGATTGAACTTGACAGACTGTCATGACGACAGAGTCTGATTCATTGCAGATAGGTTTCCGAGCATAGTTTTTCCTAAAGGCTAAAGTGTCAAAAACTCATCCACGCCCATCCAAGCAATAGCCAGATTAAAAGTCCAGGCTCTAATTTTTTACAGCCTGTTGCTTTCAGTGTTTTATGAGGCATTGTTAAAAAATGTGGGCACCCAGAGAATTTATATAGCAATCCCACTTTATTTGTTATCCTTTCTTTTAACAATATTTGGACGAATCAGGCCCCAATTCGGTGCACTCTTAAAACAACAGAGCTTAAGTGAATTTGGGTAATCTCTTCACACCTTCGGGGGGAGGGGATGGCTAGAAGTTAAACTGGTGCTGGGAGTGAATGGGGGACAGTTGGCTGAAAAAAGTCTGAGAAATGTAATGTGAGCTGCAGTTGGGGAATTAGTCCAGGGGAGCGTTCATGGCCCTGTTTTCCAATCTCTTCATTGGCTGTAATGCACGGACCTGATTTGCTGAAGAACAGCAATGGATAATGACAGACTGAGGAAATGAACAATAGACAGATACCGAGAGGCCTGTTTATTGACACAGGATACTATGTATTATATCTGATAGACTTTTTTCCTACTTTCTTTTTACTGTTTTGCACATCATTTTACAGCATTATGTCTTTTTTCCATTTGGTGTTTTTGAATCTTACTTATAATACTTCTATCTCTGTTCTACTAATATTTTTGCTGTGTTCTTGTGTTTCTATAGTAAGAAGAAGGAAAGAATGAGTGGGTGGAAGAGCATAAGAATGAAACTACAGATCTTTTGCAATATAAGCAGTTGGGGAGATAGTTGCGACCTTAAAAGGGTTCAGAGACCTTCTGGTCCAAGACTCCTCCACTTATTCTCAGGTGTTCACCCTCCAACTCCTCCCCTTCTTTCCCTCTTGAAGTCTGTGTATTGTTGCTGTCGTTTAGTGCTTTTTGTTTTTCTCTGTTTGAGTGTGCTTGTATCAGTGTGTAGTGTGTCAGTAACATTTCACATGGTAGACTTCTTGAGGCGCCCTGTTTATTTTTCCTTGGTCAATATAGCTCTCTGTCAACACCGACCTTCATTCAGCCATTAGTCAGTTGTGTGAGCAATTTGTCATGAATCCCCTCAGTGTCATGAGTCCTCTCAGTGTGCGTTGCAGTTCTCAGCATGATGAATGCTACTTTCATGTCATGTGTTTTGTATAATATGCCATGTGGTTATGTTTTTGTATTAGTCCTGTCGTTGTCCTTGTCCCTTGTTCTGTCACTTGTCCTATTGTGCGCATCTGTTTTGTGTTAGTTTTTGATTCGTTTTGTCTTGTTGATTGTATTGTGCATTTCTGAACAGTGTTTACCCAGTGTCTTGGGTTCTTTTGTATTCTGGTGTAATAGCTGCTGTCTGCCTTTCCTTGATCCCTTTGCTGGATTCTGATCGCAATTTGTAATTTAATATGAGCTTAGTTAAATTAGGTAAGTGTCTAAGTGTGTGTGAATTAAAAAAGTATATATATATATATATATATATATATATATATATATATATATATATATATATATATATATATATATATATATACATTATGTAGTATAGTTTACAAACATACCACCAAAATGTGTCTGTCAAGGGGTGTTTATCCACAAATGTGATGCAATCTCTGATGTTTTCAGCTTCTAAAACTGATTACATCAAAAGCTTCCTTTTCAGAATTTATCTCAGGCAGATGAAGTGTGAGCCAAAGCAGGAATCCAGTGTAAAAAATTCATTAAGTGGAAACAGAAAGAGAGAGAGAAAAAAAACAGGCAAATGAAAACAATGGAAAACGCAGAGGGTCTATCAGAGCTTTGGCAGAGTCGACTGGGTCAATCTCACTCTTTCCATGTTATGGTTTCATGGCCAAGGAACCACATCCGGTTCTTAGTCTATATCTCTTTTCCTAGCACTCTTGCTTGCACCCCCTCTCTTTCTCCAATCTTGCATCTCTTGTATTTCAGAGGAAAAAGTAACCCGCAGGGAGGTGATGAGATAAAAAAAAAAGGCAAATACTGGAGAATGTAGTGAATGATTTCCTGTAGTTTTAAGACCACAAAACCAGAATGTTCAGAATGTTCTGGGGTGCCTAAATGCCATCTGCCTTTGGTTTTGATGCATGAGATCACCGTTTCAGGAAAGGAAGATCATTACCACAACACAGCCACCGTGAGTCAAATGTCAGCCAACCTCTCTAATGCCAAAGCAGAGCCAAAAGGAAAGGAGCAGAACGAGCAGAAGGAGAAGACGAAAGATTCTGAAGAGAGGAAATCCTTCTTAGAAATGGAAAAACGGGTTATCTGGTGAATGGGACTTTACAAAGGAATAGTGATGTTTTATTACAAAAGACTGAAGAGCTGAAGAGGCTCTTCCAGTGTGCATGCTTCTGATACACTGGGGTTTTTGATACAGGGAGATCTATTGTTTTAAGTCAACAGCCCACCTGCTTGCTACAATACAGTCACTGTATTTATGTAGCACAACAATTTCTTTCTCTGCATCTCTTTCCCTGTTGCTTAGCTGACTCACCGGCTGTTGTTTATGTCACCAGCTGTCTTTGACCTCTCGACCTTTCACCCTTCACCTCGCTATCTGCTCAGTGACACACAAACAGGACCAAGATGACGCCTAAAAATACTTTTTTCTTAAAACACATGTCCAACTGCTCCATCACATGCTAAAAACAAGTGTGTTTCCGCAAGTTTATATTATCTACGTTAAAGTTAAGTTATCATATATGTGCCTCTTTTTTAATTAATCATTAAGTCTGAAATTGAAGCTAGTATTTTCCTTACATTTCATTTCCTCTCTCACTCAAGTTTTATAAGTTCTGGCATATGCCTCACAAGGACGGTAAGAACTTTTAAAATAACACGTACAATGAATCAGCTATAACAGTTTTTTTTCCCCCTTATAATAGAAATCTAAGGGTTAAATTATTTTAATACATACTGTATGTAACTTGTTACTTTGTCAAATAGCTATTAACTAATAAATTCAGATTTTCACAAGGATCTTTTTCATTTATATTATACAGATTTCAAACTTAAAATAATTATTTTAGAAAAAAAAAAGATTTAAAAGGTAAAAATCTGTTTATTTTTATGATGTAATCAACAGTACAACATGAAAAATGTCATCTAAATTGTCATCTGTTGTTAATGCCAAAGCAAGGTGTTGTTGGAAAACATTATATATGTCCTTTAAAAAAGAAAGTGCACCTGATCAAAGGCAGAGCAAAAGGATTGCATTGAATAAAAGAGGTTATAGAGGAGAATTGTTCATGCTTATGAGCTAATTGCAGGCTCCAACAGTTTCACTAAAACACGGCGCAAATCACAGAGACACAAATGCATCCTAAATAAACTCACTTGGCTTTTATCATGTCTTGAGCTAGCTTAAGGATTCATGGCCCTTTGCTAAACAGTGTGTGTTATTCACTTTGTGCTCAGGAAAAAAGCGTTCTTATTAACCATCAATTTTGCTGAAAATAGACACCCAAACACTATCATCAATCAATAGTGATTTTGAAAAGGAAGGAGGATAACAGATGATGCCCTTTCTGCACACAAACACACAAACACTGGAAATCTCTTTTCCCCTCAGCTCCCCCTTTCCACCCACACACAAGCCTTGCCACGCGAAAAGCTTTTTGTGTGTGTCAAGGGGTGGGGCAGTGCAAGTCCATAACGCCAAGCTCAAACGCAAAGGCAGTATGTGTGTCTGTGCATGTGTGTGCATGTGTGTGTGTGTGTGTGTGTGTGTGTGTGTGTGTGTGTATGTGCTGCACAAAGAGGCTGGAGAGTCTTTTGTAATGTATATCAACTTGTGCCACGCAATCACCTGACATTGTTCTCCAAGCCCCGCCAGCCACCCTTCCCTCTTTTTTCCCTCCTGTCCCTGCTTCCTTGTAGCAGGTTGGCTGCATTGTCTGAGAGCAGGCAGGCAGCACAGGCCGGGTGTCTGTTGGAGAAAGGGAGGGTGTGAGGAGAGAGAAAGGAGGGCCGGACGAGGGGGGGACAGGGGAACAACGCCGACCTCAGTGAACAGCGGTGACCTAAGCAGATGGCGGGGCAGGCTCTCCACTCAGCCAGAATTAATAACGTGTGCCATGTCACATTGTCTGAGACGGGCCTGACGAATATAAAAAGAAAGGGGGGGGGGTGTATTCTCTCTTTCTTTCTTTCTTTCTTTCTTTCTTTCTTTCTTTCTTTCTTTCTTTCTTTCTTTCCATCTCTCTCTTTCTCTCTCTCATTCCCTCTCTCTCTCTCCCTCTCTCTCTCTCTCTCTCTCTCTCTCTCTCTCTCTCTCTCTCTCTCTCTCTTTCTTTCTATTCCCCCTGATGCTGATTATTCTTTCTCTCTGTCTGTCTGTACAGCCTTGGTCTTGGTCTTGGACTTTCCTGAGGCAAGGATTATAGGTGGTGTGTTATCTCTGTATAAACCACTAAGTACTTTTCTCCAACACTGGGAAGAAGAAGAAAACAAATCTGAGCAGAAATGCAGATTTACTCACATTTTTCAAACATTTTGCATTCTTGCCCTTTCCCCTCTCACTCACTGCTGGGGGTGTGATGTGTCGAGTGGTTGGGAGACATTTCCGGGGCCTCCTTAGGATCAGTCGATTGGCTGCCAAAAGCTGCAAGAGCAGGTCAGAGCCTGAGGCCTATTCATAATCACCAGCACTCTTCCTGTCTCAAAGTAAGGTCACGATCCTTAGCGTTGTCAGAATAGTTGTGTATGTGTGTGTACCAGAGACTGCCGAGTCAGACGTGTCTCTGCAGTTTAGTGAAACAAGAAGAACGTTTTAGACCCGTGTTTGTGGGAAAGTTAGGAAGAACAATCAAGGTCAAGGTTTTGACAAGCCCAAAGTTTCCCATATTGCATCCTGGATGAAGAAATACTTCTAACTGACGCATTTTTTGAGGGATTTCTAACCAGCAATTAACACAATATCGTCACATCATGGAACATATTCCACTATATATCCGTGTATATTAAGACATTTTTGAGAAACCAGGCAATGGGAGTGTACGAAGGTGTGAAATCCAGCTGTTGATTACAAATTGCAGTTTGGCGGTTTGTTTTCAAGGCAAACCATTTTTTTATTTGAGTTTAAATTACAGTGCTTTGTGAATGCCTTCACAAACCGTTTCAAAGTGGCCCTTTCCATTGATGGAAAAGTCAGTCGGCTTTACGACAGAGAATTAAAAAAAAATCGGATGGTGCATATTTTTAATGACGGCTCATAAAACTTCAGTCCCATCCCTTTTGCAGACTCTGTGATTATGCTGTCAGGGTGCTGTTAAAGCCAGCCGTGTGCTGCGCAGCGTGGTGCGACACTTAAATGGGCCTCACATCCAATTCCCCACACACTCAAAAGCAGAGTAAATGGCAGGGAGTGGAGTGTGGTGCAATGCTCAAATACATCCTGCTGAAATACTGCAGAAGGGTGAAGTGATAGGAGTAAATACTGACACAAATGCAGAACAAGATAGTTCAGGAACTCTTCTTTCAGTGATCCTCCCCCGTTTCCACCCCGTGGCAAGCTGAAATGACTAGCACAACAACACGCTGTCAGCTCCTTACGTCTGAAACACAGGGTTAGGTTACTCAGTAGAATAACAAATGATACAGTTTTGTAAGGAATAAAACCCAACAGGACAGGATGTTATAGAAAAATAATCCCTGGGTGGTGGGAGGCATCCTGATGTGTTACTGAAATGGATTATTTTCATAGAAGAGTAGGTTATTCCTATCAACTATAAGCTATAAACAGTAACTCCTGACATCTAAGAGTCAGTCTATAAATATGAAATACACATCCCCTTTCAGAGAGCTTATCCATATAAATGATTATATGATTTTCTTGTAAATAATAGCATGTTTTAATGTATTGTTACTGGTATTAGATAATGGGAAGTGTCTGCCACACACACATATATATATATATATATATATATATACATATATTGTCATACTTTTATACAAAGTCAATCAACACCTTCTGACCGATCCGATTCTTGAATTCAACATTGCTGTGGTATTATATTAATAAATATCTCACTGCTCTGTGAAAAGTTGCATTGCATTTTCTGGGAAATCGTTTGGCAGCACACCACTCTGCTGTTCCCTTTGTATTTTTCAAGTAGCAGCTTTCCTCAAACATGTCCATACAAAGACATGATTGTGAGCTGCTCTGACCACATTGCTGCTTGAGGTCCTGAAATCCGAATGCTGATGTTCCAACCGCATCCCAATGACAAACAAAATTAGGTTTAGTTTCAAGAAAGAAACCCCCGCGATTGGGAGCATTAAGCTATACCCAGATCTCGAAATGCAAAATGCATCAGGAAGATGGTGTTACAAAAGATGAGTCTGGTCGTACAAGCTGCCACATGTAATTTGGTTCAATGCCCTTGCACTGCTTTAGGCCAAGAATCTACATGTTTGCTAGAAACATTAGAACTGAAAAGAGAAAAAAGTATGACCAAAGAATGCTGTGGTTTGTGTGTATGTGTGTATAATGATTCCATTTGTCATTAATGTGCATGCATTGAACTGACCACTGACCACTTTCAGATGTACTTTGGAACTGGGTTACAGTACACAGGAGGCTTAAAAAAAGGAAAAAGAAAGAAAATACAAAATGTCTTCTGCAGTTAGACAGAAAAGACTAGTAGATTGTGTTGAGCCACAAGATTCTCTGCAATGACTGGATTTTTTTCCTCTTCAGACAATTAACTTTACTATGATATGAGCTCAGGGGGAGCAAACATGCTGAATCGTGTGAGGAGATATTCGTAAGAAGAATGAGTTACCTCTTGTACTTTGGGATTTATTAAGCAACAAATGACACTTGACACAGTGTCCTTTAAAACAGGAACTGGGCTGTGCTTTTTAAAACAGTTGGACTTGTTTTGTTGTAAGATACTTTAAGTCTTAAAAAAGTTAAACAAAAAAAATTAACAATTTTAAACACAGCTATATATCAAATTTCTGTTTGTTTCCATTTGAATTTCTGCAGTATATCTGTACATGATGTTACACTTTAATCAAGTCAATCAAGTAGGTTTATGTTAGCGTGACATATTAGTTTTTTCAGCATTTTGTTTAGTGCTTTTATTAGCAGGGGGTTTCAAATGATGTTCAGTTGAGCTGTTTGGTTTAACCTTCATGAATGACCGTGTTGAAATGATATTACATGATAGGTCTTTGCTGCTATGTCAACCAACTCCTCACTAACAGACCTACATTTTACAAATTGTAAAAAATAGTGTCCTTCTTCCTTGCTAATATCTTGTTTAAAATCACGCCAGTTAGTCAAAGTTCTATCTCCCTAGATCAGTTCTGAAGTAAGGCAAGCCTGTCACTCTGACCTCTCTGATAAGTCACACTTTACATTTATTTAGACAACTTTATTATAAAAAGAAATCATACAAAAAAAACCCAGCATTACTTAGCCTCAACATGTTGAGCTGCTGGGATGTTGACTCATTCTTTTGCGTGTGCCTAAGGCTACTATAACACACTCTTTTTTTTACTTCAAAAAATCAATCACTTGACTGCTGCTCATGGAAAATTCTGCAACAAGAAACAGAAACAGTGTGCTATCAATATCATTTCTGGCACTGCTACATGTCCGGTAATTTAAAACAGAGTTAAAATTCAGCTTTAATAAACCAATAGTATAGAGAGCAAATAGCAAGATGTAAATCATAGAACTCATGAACTGATGAGGCTTCAGGTGCTAAATCCCATACAGCTGGTACTATCTGGTCCAAAGGACCAGGCAAATATTCTCTGTGTCTGTGTTTTACTTTTAGTTTGTGTTTCTTTCATACGAGAAAAACAAAACAAAAAGACGTCGGTGTGACGAGGTGGTGCGATCCGTTACCACCCCAAGATTGCTTATTTTCAAAATTTATACTTTCTGAACTGTTTTCTTCCTTTTATACCACAGCAATTTGTCGATGATTGCATTTTTTTTTATTATTAAAGTATCTAAAGACAGCACATACTTTTTAACCATTTATAGTTACCATTTATAGAATGTAAAACAACATAGTTCCTGCTATCACTTAACTTACAGCAGCTATAAACAGTTCTTTATTTATCATTCTCTTTTTCCTTTCTTTTGAAGCTAATCAGATAGAAAAACTTTTTATGTAACTTTTCATTTTACCCCTGAATCCGTCCTTAAAAGTAAGTTATATATCTTTAAACATGTCTTTAGAAAAATAATTCATTGTCAAATTACACAGTACAGTGGAACCCGGTTATGTCGATGTCCTAGGGGGTCGCCAAAAAGCATCGAGGTAACCGATGATCGAGATAAACGAAAATCAAAATGGCGGCAATATATTAACGTGCTTGAAATTTCTTTATGTACATGATGTTCGTTAATAAATGAGAATGTGCATGCACATGTTTTTGAAGGTTTTTTTTACACAACAGCGTTGCCACGATTTGTTTGATGAAGGCATGCTATAAAAATACATACAGTACATGTTTATCTGTCAGGAATCCACCTGCCACGCCCCCTTCGGCCCCCTTCAGCGTGTCAGGTACTTTCTCGGCCGCTTTCTCTGAAGCTCTCGGCTTCAATCGCGCACATATGGTGCTCGTTTATCATCATCACCAGCTCCTATTTAAACACTCTCACTGTCCGTTATTGTTGGTATATGTTGGTTCACGGCGGTCGTTGTTATCGCGCATGCGTATCCCGGTACGTGCCTTCCCACCGGCACTCTCTCAACGGCTGCGCTTTTCTTCCCAAAGCGCATCGCGGATTCCCCCCGATCCTGCGGGTGTTCATTCTATGCTTGTGCTGCTCATCCCACGTTCCGCGCTGCCAAGCGCGGCTTTCGCCTCCCGTTCATCACGTAACATTTAACAACAAAAGGCATATGTGCACTAACTAACAGCAGAGATTCACCAGTATACAATACAAACACCTGTAGCAGCTGTAAGACTTGATTTTTCCGCCACTTTCGCGAGTTCTTCTGCGGCTGCACCGAGATAACCGACGTTAAATGGCAAATTTTTCCCCCCTTGTGCTCGAGATATTAGGGTTCGGCGACATAAAAAGATAAATCGACATAACCGATAAAAAAAGCTTAGAAAAAGCGAGAATTTGGCGGTTCCACTTCAAAAACGTCGACTTAATAGGGTTGTCGAGGTAACCGAGGTCGAGATAACCGGGTTCCACTGTATATTGGATCTGTTGAGTTTTTTTAAGCAAAAACACACTTGTTAATCTATGTATTATTAGGTGTAATGGAGCATCCATCATACACGTCCACGTGAATGTGCTGTTACTATACTAATGTATTGCAGCATTCATATAAATCTATTATTAAAAGTTTCTGTGATTTAAAACCAAGATTTTGTGCTGCATCACTGATTCTGCCTTCAGTTAACAGGTTTTTTTTTTTGGTCCATAGTTCATGTGCCATAACATTATGATTATATATATATATATATATATATATATATATATATATATATATATATATATATATATATATATATATAAGAACAAAAACTGCAGGTTTTGTATACACTTTGAACATTTACAATATCATGTTCTTCAGAAAAAAAGAACAAACAAACAAAACAAGCTTTACCACATTATTTTGGGGCATCTCATGTTGAAGTGCTGCTTTTATCATCAACATGAATTGCTCAGGGCTGAGAGTGGACTGTAGGATGTGTTGCAGAAGAGAAAGAGAGAGAGAGAGAGAGAGAGAGAGAGAGAGAGAGAGAGAGGGAGAGAGAGAGAGAGAGAGAGAGAGAGAGAGAGAGAGAGAGAGAGAGAGAGAGAGAGAGAGAGAGACGCCCAGACCACACTCATATTTTTATTCAACTGTTTTCCTCATAGAAAGCAGCAGACCACTGTCTCCAAAAGTAACTATGATTAAAACCTCTGTGCATGAATTTGGTTTCATCCTCTCTAAACAGGCGAAGGATGAGAAAGCCACTATTTTGGACTAAAACAAGGAAAGATAGTTATATGATTGATTCATTGGGTTATATGTACATGTTGATATTATATTTCGAGGCACTTTGTGCGTATTTTCAACAAGTACTGTTTTTATATGCTGTGTTAACGATAAAAATGGGATCCCACAGACGGAACAGAACAGAATCCAGAAATCGACAAACTTCCATTTTTTTGGAGGGGATTTTTACATGTGACTGTTAAAGACTTACAGATGGATGCTTGTGAACATAAGAATCTTATATTTGTAAAGAAACCTGTACAAAATGAATACTCTAATGTCATTCAACAATCACACCCAGTCTTTTCAAGTCAGCCCATTACTCAACGCCAGTTTTCCAGAACTCAAACTGTACCAAAGCCTAATTCCTTCTGGAGCTCCCCCAAAAAAGAAAAGAATATACACCTGCTCCGTAAACCCACACAAACACACACTTTCTCACCGAAAATTCTCCTAACTTCATGCTGATGAAATGTCAGTGGCTTCTTGTGTTGCGGGGAGGCACTGATTCTCAGATAAAAGTGTGATCTGATATCAGGGTTCGTGTTTGTACAGACAGTACAGTCATTCTCCCGAAAACTTTAGTGAGATGTATTATATGTTAAAACTTCATTTGGATGCCATCAACATGAATCAGTAGTTCACAACGTTTTTGGAGCCAGGAACTGTAACTGTAAAACAAATTCCACAGCCTTCCTCAGTACAGTTTAATTGTATAAACATAATTCAACTATACAAATATTAGACTTGTGTTTTTTTTTTTTTTTATATGTCTATTTATTAGACCCATTGAGCCATAAATTCCACAGATCCCCTTAGCAAATATATTTTTCTTATTTACTTTATAATATTTGTTATTAATTTATTAAGAGTTTTCCAGAACATTCCAGCAACAAAAAACATTATTTATAGGCCTACTTTATTTTGAGATACGTTTTTAATGATACTTGTTTAATGCTATATAAATATATGTTTGTTATTGTGTATATGTAAATTCCACAACTGTAATTTTATTATTTATTTTTTTAATCATGGCCCCTTTACTGTCCATTGCTTTATGGACACTAAAGAGAGAACCACTGATACAAACCATACACTTTGAGCAGGACATAATCATATTTTCCATGATTTTTTTTTTTTTACTTATTATCTCAGAACTCTTACAGAATGTCTGCAGATAAAAATGACTGCTACTGGAAGATTTCCAGTGCACAGTTTTTTTTTGTGGTAAAGAAAATTTTCTGACGGTATTATTCTCTTTGGAAGCCCTTGTTCTTCTCATTCCTCCATTTTCTCTTATTCTTACTGACTACCCAGAGACCTGTTTATATTGTTTTTTTTTTTTTTTATAGGTAATAAATGAAGCGAACAGCCTTATTAAAAGTTATGACAGGCAGCTAGCATATCATAAGTGGCAAGCCATAGCTCAATGCCCACATTTAGGTAGGTCACAGAGACAAAATCACATCTGGTTGGATGCTGGATCATAACTAGAGAATCAAACCTAGTCTTTTCTTTGGCTGAGACACATAAGGAGCAGACAGCGCTGGATTTACAGGCGGCACACTCAAGGGTTAGTCGTGATTGCTTGAATTGGCGGTGCACGTTGCATTTATGGAGCTCCTGAGATGGATGTCTTCCATATAAAACAGTTTTTTTAACCAGAGAGAGGGACAAGTGTATGTGTGAAAGAGTGAGAGAGACAGAGGATAAATACTGTTATATGTTACCGAATATAATAGACCCAGTGAGTGGATTCTTAAAAAAGTCAGTGAGTAAAATATAAAAGAAAAGAAAAAAAAAACCCAATTCCTGAACTGTTGTTCTTAAGTAACACTTAATACAGATGATTATCTGATATCTTCAATATGCCTGAATACCAGATGTTCTCTGGAGGAAACTTTACATTGTGCCTGTGAATATTCATAATAACTTTATTAGTTTTTCAAAGAATTAAGTCTGAACTAAACATATGCAAATACTGCAGTATTTGAGATTCCTTTTGGGTGCTGTGTAGTAAAGGCACTCAAAAGGTCTTTTACTGGTTTCATCTGTGCAAATTTTATGTTTCCTATAAAAACTGCAAGAGACTGGAGGTCTTCCTCAGATCGTAATAAAACAGAAGGGGGAAAAGAGTGGAAAAATTTGTTTCAAGGGGTTGAGGTTCGCTTCTTCCAGACTTTGGGGTTGCAAAATGGCCATCCATTTCCAGTTTCTCTCCACTCACTTTCATGCCCTGCCTTTTCCTGTAGCACCCACTTTCACTCTCTGTCACTCCAACCTATATCTCTGTCAACTTCTCCTCCCCTTTCCCTCCATTCCTAGCTCTGGCAGACTTATAGAGCAGTAATAAAAAATGAATAATGCAGCTCCAGATCAGAGACGTGAGGATTTATGTCTGATGCGCCTGGTCGTGTCCCATCTGTATTGGAGTCCTGTGGATATCAGGAACGGCATTTTGAAATCAGCAGTCAGGCTGCCAGTAAATGTTCCAAGACTGGATCATAGCACCAAACAAACACAGCAGAGCTTAGTCGCAGTGGCAGCTGCATCAGTAAACATGTTTGACTAAGATTAGGACATTTTGCCTGCCATTTTATAAATTAATAGATCGGTTCTTGCTCTCCCATTGCCCATTGCTCTCCCATAGATCAGTTCTTGCTCTCCCATCTTTAAAGCGATGTGGTGTTAGGTTTACATGGCGTTAGATGTTTATTGCTGAATGCAAAAATGTGCATAAGTCTTGGTTTCAATGCAAACGAAAATCAAAAGCACACCTCTTTTTTTACTCACTTCCTGAATTTCCTACTCAATTGCTGATGTTTTTCCATTTACAATATGGCGAACAACATGCAAGCAGGTTTACTTGCAAGCTTAAAAGTCATCCCCATGCTCTGTATTTGATTGATTCAATGACATGTATTTTTTTATTTATTTTAACAGCCCTCCTCGGAGCACCAGGGTTCAGGGTTTGATCCTGCACTCAGGTTGGTGTCTGTGTGGGACTTTCCATGTTCTCTGCATGTTCATGTGGGTTTCCTCCATATTCTCCGGTTTCCTCCCATTGTCCTAAAACAAGCATATGCTAAATCCCGCCTCACATCTAGTGTTCCTGGAGATAGATTTAGCATCCAATGCAACCCTGACCAGGAGCAGTGAAGATAGCTGAATTTCATATAATCCATGCTCTCTATTCAGCTCTTCAATGCGCTGTCGTGGAAAAAAAATGGTCACTTGATCTACGAGACACTAAAACAAAGGGAGTATTGTCTTGTAGACTTTTCCCACACAAATAAGATGTTTTAAAAAAGTGGGAATATTCCACAGCATTAAAAAAAGTATTGCATTTCTCGTTTTTTTTATTGAATCATTCTCATATTGCATGGTGTGTAATCACTTCATGATGGAGCAAAGCCATATTTTAATCAATCAAATAAAACCACACAATGACCACATCTCACTTTTGCTTTCTTTTCCACAACGCGATAAAGGACGCTGGCTCGCCCTCCCTATACAGCCCGGTGTAACCCAGCCGGGCCGCGCCAACTCTCGCGATAACATGAGCTCGTCTCGGCGCTACACTCTATTGTGAGAGTTTTCCAAATCTCGCGAGATCGGAGAAGTTTCCCACGCCTGTTGTTGTGGCGTCTGCCCTTTTCTCCCACCCCCCCTCCCTCTTCCCTGTGCCCCCTCCCCCCCCACACTCCTCTCTCCACCCCTCCGCTCTCCCTCCCTCCTCCTCCTCCTCCTCGGCGCCCGCCCCCTTTTTTTTTTTTCCTCCGTCTCCCTCGTCCCTTCATCCCCAGTCCGCTTGGCTTGTCTCGGCGGCTGGTCGGGTGTTGCGAGCGCGGATCTCGCGAGTGTTGGAGTTTGGGTGAGAGTTTGTGGAAGATGGCGCCTGTTGTGACAGGGTAAGTCCGAGATTCAGCGCTGCTGCTGCTGGTGCTGCTGAGCCCGGAGAGCCCAAGTGCTTTCTAAGTAGGTTACTTTCACATGAAGCCGTGTGGCAGCACATCAGCTCCCGGATCATCATTGCGGTTATTAACGGACACTTTTTAACGGACATTCTGTTTGCGTGTGTTTATGTGGTCTTTCTTTTTGTCCCGTGTGTAGTGACTGTTGCTACCCTGTGTTGTATTATTATGGGCTGTGTGAGTGTGTGTTGGACGCTGAGCCTCTGAATGCCAGTTCAGGGCTAAGCAGCTAACCTTCAGCCATTCTTTCTTGGGGTAGCTTTACATCCAGGTAATAGCTGTGTAATAAAAATATTCGCATTGTAGGGGGAAACTCACTCTCTCTCCCTCACACACACACACACACACATACACACACACACACACACACATACACACGCGGAATGTTGAAATGAGAAGTGTTGGATGTGCAGCTCAGGGGCTTTGTTTCGGGGGAGCCTCGTCTCTGTCTGTGCCTTCGCCTTACATTGGTTTTTGCCTTGTATCTGGTGTTGTAAGTTACTTCTGCGTGTGTGCGGGGAATCCTAGTGTGTGTGTGAGTGTGTGAGAGCGTGTAGTGTGTGTGTGTGTGTTCTCGGCTTGAGTGTTGTTTACCAAACAGCCCCGCTGCTGCTGCTGATATCACTATGACTCGAGGTCGCACCGCACCGTCGAGTGCAACTGAGGACATTATACACCAGCTCCAAGTCCAACCTGAAAGCTTTATATATTCGAATAAATCCTAGTTTATTATATATTTTAAAAAACGTGCTTCCAGATCAAGTATACATCCTCTTGCTTGGTTCTCTTACTAAAACTGGTTTAAAAAAAAAAAAGGCTGTTTCTTCTGTAAGGTCTTGTTCTGTACTATAGACCCACTTTATCCTTCACATCATGTTTTCTTTCCTCTGTACATTCAGTAATCTGAGCATCTCTTACACGCCTTTCCTTCGCTCTTTACATGACACAAGCATCCCGAAGACTTAACGAACATATCATATAGAATGAAGTTTTCTGCTTTATAAACCTCCCTAAAAATCACAACCCGTCTGTGCCCAAAATGTAGTATCATCTCGATGTCCATAATGTGTGTAAACTGTAGAAGAAACTGTACATGACTCTCTTATTTTAGTCTATATTTTTTCCTCTCTGCATGTTTTTTTTTTTTAATAAATTTTTTTGTAAGATATCTAAAACGTTAACAACGATCACTAAAAATCTGTGTATCGGTGCTTTTTCGATTCTATTTACTCATCTGCTTGTGTCTAATGTTGATATTATTCGAATAAGACACCAGTATTTGTGATAATGCATGCCAAATATAATCTGTATCTTTTTATTTATTGGTTTATTTTTTATAATATTTACAGTCTGGTAAAAATTTTCTAGATTTTTTTTGCCCTATGAGCGTATAGTGTCGCCTTTTTTTATTTATTTATATGTACAAACCAATAGACCATGTTAATTCTTTAAAAAACCCCACATTTGTAATTATAGTGTTATGTATTTTATTAGTTAATTTCGGGTGCTGATTTTAGTTGTTTCAGTAAAAAGGTGGCGGCATCACATCGCATTTAATGCATCATATGTAAAGTCTCATTTTTCTTTTCTGCTCAGCGTTCCTTTTAAATAAGCTCTTTGCTCCCCTTTATAATCCTTTAGGCAGCTCAGTAGGTGACTCTCTGTGTGTGTGTGTGTGTGTGTGTGTGTGTGTGTGTGTGTGTGTGTGTGTGTGTGTGTAAAGCAGCATTGACAGGGCTGGCTGTATGGGGGCTTTCCAGCAGACCTGAACTGCCTCTGTTTGCTCAGAGAAGCCAGCAACTGGCTGAACGGCCACCTGTCTGTCTGATTTTATCCACTGAGGCCCGTCTCTGAACACTAGAAAAGACGAGGGGTCATCCGCTGATTTTGGGGGGGTGGGGTAAAGGCATACATGTAATTAAAGGGCCATAAGGAGGCTTTATTAGCATGAGACAGGATATTGATGTGTAAACGGCTGGACCTGCGACTGTTCGGCTGTCCCTTTTAGCTTTTTCTTTTTTCTTCCTTCTTCTTTTTTTTTTTCTTTTTTAAACGAAGGGTTGGTTCTTCCACCTGTTCCCTGGTCAAGAAAGCTCAAGGGAGAAGAAGTGTGCCACAATAGTGACCCCCCCCCCCCCACGCACGCACGCACGCACACACACACACACACACACCCTTTTTGTATTTTTTGAAATTTATTGTTTGTTTTTGGGAGGAGGGTGTTAGAAAGGGGACGTGTAACAGCAAAGTCGTATCAAGATCAGTTGACCAAAGTGAAGCGTTCGTTTTCAAGCTCGTTACCAATAATGAGACATCATTTTAACCAAAATATAATTTGATAATAATCTGATCATTCTAAATGTGGTCAGTGTATAAAGGTAGAAAGGAACCGAAGCTCTGTGTGTTTTCTGGAATAAACTGATGCGAGTGTTCCCCTTTTTTTGATTTTTTTTTTTTTTTTTTTTTTTATATAAATGTGTTGAAAGAAAACTCTGATCATTGTTATACCCATAGACACCTATTGTGTTATAGGATATAAGCAGCAGGGGAAAGACGATCTGTTTTGGATAGTAATCTCAGCCTCATGTGGAATCATGAAAGTGTTAATTACCTGTTCCAGCACGACTTGCCCCGAGGGAATAGGATTTGACTTAACGATTTGATTGAACGCGCATGTCATCGTCATTATTTTCGTTTTCAGGTTGCGCTGTTCGGTGGAAGTTTATCCCCTTCGGTATCGTGTGTGTGTGTGTGTGTGTGTGTGTGTGTGTGTTGCTGGGGTCTGACCTTGCAAAAGAGAGGTGAGATGTGTTAAAAGAGAAGTGTTCCCACAGGGCCTCTATCTTTCCCTAATGCCTATTATCAAGTTGAAGGTTTGAGACGCGGAAAGAGAGAGAGACCCGGGGAGAAAAAGACGTACACAAAAACAGAAGGCACAAAGCGAGAGAGCGAGAGAGAGAGAGAGAGATGCACACAAAACAAGAGACACATGGAGAGAGACCCAGAGAAAAACATACACAAAACAAGAGACAGAGAGAGAAAGAAAGAGGGAAAGATGTAAACAAAACCAGGAGACTCACAGAGAGAGAGAGGGAGAGAAAAGCACACAAAACAAGACACACACACACACACACACACACACAGAGAATAACGTACACAAACAAGAGACAGAGAGAGACACTGAAAGAGACATGACGTGAGATTGGAGAGAGATTTTTGTGTGTGTGTGTGTGAGTAAGAGATAGAGGGAGAAAATGAGTGTGACCTCTACCCGACCCTTACTCAGTTACCTGAGCAAAAGTTGAGCGATTAGTCTCTCGCTTTTCTCAGACACGTCTCCTTGTTCCGACCACTTCATTTGCAGCAGTGACAACGTTGAAAAGAAAAAAGGAAGCCGAGAGTTGCATCAGACACACACGCAGTGTTCCTGAAAGCATTAGAGTCTGTAATGAAGTGTTATTATGAGCATATGAGGAGGAAATTCAGCGAAGCTTCCATTAGGTCACGGACCATTTCAAATACGGTGACTTTTCGTGCACACGAAGCACATCTTTAGGATTTCAGCGAGACGTTTCAGTCCCTCGCCACACGAACGTTGCCTTTTTTTCGACGCTGGTTGCTCACAGCTGTGATGTCAGCGGATGAGTGCGTGTCAGATTCAGCTGTGAAAACGTGCCAAACGTCTGTAAAAGCCCGCTCCGGTTCGATCGATTCTCCTCTCGATGTATTGACGTTTGACTAACTTCTGTGTGAAGTAGCCAGTTTTTGTGCCAAGCGTGAGGTTCGGGTTTTCACGCCAAGAAACCGAAGCGCACCGTTTACTCGGGCGAGCTCGGTATGTTTTAAATTGTATTAGCGTTATCGTAGGGGATCAGAACGTATTTGCCGAGTCCAGCCAAAAATCCAGTTAAGACGAGGGGAAGTGCAGTTTTATGAAACACCGAGGCGACTGGACAGAAATCATAGTTCCTCCATTGTGTTTGCTTTGGCTTGGCTCATGGATAAGAAGAGGAAAAAAAACAAGCTTGGGAGAAGAGTGCTGTTTACAGTGCCCTTCACTTTCACAGTTTCCTGATTCTCGCTCCAGCCGCTCGGTTACATTCACAGCCCCGGCGAAGGGAACTTTGCTTTCTTCAGCGTCAGCAGTTCTAGATATTTTTTTCCCTCCCTTACCAGCCAGGATGTTTCATTCAGAAAACATGAAGCGATTCCCCTCCAATATGTGATTTTCATTTCTGCCTCACGTTCGGCTCGGGCCGTTCTCAATGTAGGAACGTGATTGTTATGAACTCGAGCCCACATGTTGTTTTTTTTTTGAGATGGAGAAATCATAGCTTATCAGATGTGTTCTTCATTCGGGATCTTTTGGCCATTAGATGAGTCGGAACGCATGCGAAAGGCCTCACAAGTGGAGCGAGTCTGGCTGAAACAGAAAGCAGAGCGGAGACATGCTCATTGTGTGATTGTGTGGGACAGCAAACGGCTCTCGCTGATGAGTTGTTTGTGTTGGCTGGAGACGAAGGCCTCGGCGCTGCGCTGTGACTGAGTGACGGCGAATTCTCTCCGGCTCTGGAGGATGTGAAGGGGTTTTCTTTTGCGTAGCTGTTTATACGAGTTTGCCTAGTAACTGGAAACAGTGACATTTACTTTTGTGCTGCGACCGTCTCGCTCGCTTTAATGTGCCGAGGCAGGGAAAAGCAAAACAACCACCGAAATGTCCCAGCCGCTGTTTCAATTTCTGTGCTGCTCGACTCCCGACGAAATGCCACTGTTGCAACTTTATTTAATATAAAGAAATTTTTTTTATAACCCAAATGCAGTGTTTCTGTTCATTCGCTTTGTCTCTTACTTACAAACATGTCCAGCCAGAACAAGCCATCATGTGTGTTCAGAGGAATCTTGCTTGAGGTTGTGCAGCGCTTTCGCAGGTATCAGCAATAAATATTCAAGTGGCGACTCGGAGTCACCAAGAGTTTAAAGTGGTCCATCATCTCCTCAGAGGCATCGTGAGCTGCGGTCTGGTGTACCGCTTTTCTTTCTTTTGTTTGTTTGTTTGTTTGTTTCTTTCGCTCTTTCTTTTTTCTTTCTTTCTTTCTTTTGCTCTTTCTTTCTTTCGCTCTTTCTTTCTTTCGCTCTTTCTGTCTTTCTTTCACTCTTTCTGTCTTTCGCTCTTTCTTTTTATCTTTTGCTCTTTCTTTTTTTCTTTCACTCTTTCTTTTTTCTTTCGCTCTTTCTCTCTTTCTTTCTTTTTCTTTCGCCCTTCTTTTGCTCTTTCTTACTTTCGCTCTCTCTTTTCGCTCTTTCTGTCGTTCACTCTTTTCTGTCTTTCTTTCACTCTGTCTTTTTTTTCCCCACTCTGTCTTTTTTTTCACTCTTTCTGTCTTTTTTTCGCTCTTTCTGTCTTTCACTCTTTTCTGGTTTTTTTTTCACTCTTTGTCTTTCTTTTGCTCTTTCTGTCTTTCACTCTTTTCTGTTTTTTTTCACTCTTTGTCTTTCTTTCACTCGTTCTGTCTTTCGCTCTTTCTCTCTTTTTCTTTCACTCTTTTCTGTCTTTCTTTCGCTCTTTCGTTCACTCTTTCTTTCTTTCTTTCGCTCTTTGTCTTTCTTTCGCTCTTTTTGTCTTTCTTTCACTCTTTCCTACTTTCGCTCTTTTTTTCGCTCTTTCTCGCTTTCTTTCTTTCGCTCTTTCGTTCTATCTTTCTGTTTGTCTCTGTCCTATTCTTTCTTTCTTTCTTTTTTTCTTTCTTTCTTTCTTTCTTTCTTTCTTTCTTTCTTTCTTTCTTTCTTTCTTTCTACTGCACTCATCATGGTTATGATAAAAAAGGGACATTCTTCTAACTCTGTTTTGTTTGTTTGTTTGTTTGTTTGTTTTAAACCATCACAACAATCTCTTCTCACTCGTTTTATCAGCGTTAGTTAAGTTCCTTGTTCGGATTTCTCGAAATGTCAAACCCCCCAAACACCTCTTTGAAGTCAGATGACATTTTTTTTTCTTTCTAACCCCAGTCTTCTGAAACTTGTTAATTAGGAAACTATACAACTGTAAAAAAAGACAAGGACCCACTGAGTACAGCTTTCTAAAGATCATTAAGAACACAATCCATGTGTAGTAGTATCCGTGTGCAGCAGTAGATCCACTGTGTATCAGGCTTTTACTGTGTATCAACACATTTCTGTTCAAACTTGACATGCAGGTTGATATTAAATATACACAGTGATATATTAAGGTAACACTTTTTTCCAGTCACTAGTTTATCTACAATACACTCGGATAGGCGATTTCCACCAATGCTTCCAAAACAAAAACCCCAGTTTGCTTTGTTATGCTTTTGGTTATGCTCCTGAGAGTCCTCATATTCTGCACTCTTGACTCGGCTTTGAAGGAAATATGTTTTTCACATTTATTTGCAAATAAAAAAAATGTTGATCGGTCCAGCTTCCCATCTAATCGAGTCGAGAATCTGATTATGTTGCTATCATCACTTCTGCTGGTTGTTTGAAAGCGTTTTTTTACAAACCGCACATCATACGTGGCTGTTCGAATTACAATATGCGGCTGTGCAAAGCCTGTAACCACGTTACATATGTCTGCAACATATCTGGGTTGTGTTGCAACATGTGTTTGGGCAGAAGGCTTCGATAGCCATGAATCTGGAAGGGAGTTTCTTTAAGAAGCATCAAAGTGAAAGAGAGCCGGGACTCTCCCCTGTCAGCATCTCTTCTCATCTCAGGAACTCAGAAATGAGAGCAGAGCAAGCCAGCAAGCATAAAGGTGATCAAGGAACTGCAATGAAAGTTTTTTTTTTTTTTTTTTCCTGCCTCATTTACAGCAGCACGTAGTAAGCAGATGGCAAGTGAGGATGCAACACAGTGTATCACTAACACCTTCTGTCTCTCACATTTTCCCTCCCCTCCTCTTCCCCTGCTAAGGAGCACAAGTGGGCTAAAGGTCAGACGAGACTTTGTGAAATGGCTGACTGCGTTCTTTTCCACTTCCTTCTTCACATTTTCTTGGTATATTCTCTAGCATCTTAGACTCAGACCATGGGGTATTCGCTCAAGGTTGTGCGATTGGAAGGAGGCTGTTATTTGTGGTGAGACAGACGGCATGCCGGATATCCGAGCAGGCGCATTGAATAATGGACCCCACAGCACCTGTTTTGTGTTTCTGGTCCTCTAGTGTACGTAAGTCATGAGTTTTTCCAGCTAATGTATGTGGCGATGGGTCATTGCGAGTGCACAGGCTTACAGTCATATCGACTCGAGGATTGTGTCGACTCGATTTCTCTCCGTAAGAAAACCTCCATTCTGAAATCGAACAGCTTCTCTGTTCCAAAGCAGGCCATTCATTTACACTTGGCCAGGCTTTACATCAGTATTTGGAACATACTAAGAAAATATACTTTTTAAACGAAAGAGCAGTCCGGAATTGGGATAAATGTGCAGCGAAACAAATTAAAGCAGTACGTCATAATAAAATTAAAAAAAAAAAACAATAATAAAAGCACAATAAAATGTAAGTAATAAAACTGTAAAATAGCTCAGAAAGTTTGGCCACTGAAAAAAGGGTTCGGGGAAAGAAATAAAACGCTAAAACTTACGAGCAAAAAAAGCGGTGCAGGGTTCTTTCTTTTTTTTTGGTGATTTAATATGAAACATAACACTTCAAAAATAACAAATCGTTCGGAGAATTCAAAATGGTGGCAAAAGTGTTGCATCTTTTGCTGTCCTGTATTGATTCCAGATATTCGGTTGGAACGCAGAAGAGACTGCGAGCGTGCTGCTTTTAATAAATGTGAAAACCCAAAAAAATGTTGCTTTGTCAGTTACACACACTATACGGACAAACGTTTTGGGAATCTTGACTTTTTCAGCATATGTGCTTCTTCCTCAAACCTTTACATTTTTCCTTCACTTGAACTGGAAGGACCCAAACCTGTTTCAGCATAACAACGATGTGCACAAGTTTCATGAAGATATGGTTTGGAGTGGATGATCTTAAGTGGGCTGCTATATACACCTTTGGGATGAAATGAAACACTGACCACACCCCAGGTCTCCTCACCCTACAGCACTACCTGACTTTACTAACACCCTTGTGGCTGAATGAGCACAAATCTTCACAAGCACATTCCAAGAGCTAGTGGAACATCTTCCCAGAAGAGTGGAGGTTTTTATAACAGTAAATGGGGATTAAATGGGAACTGGGATGTTCCAAAAGCACTTACGGATGTCATGCTCTCACAAGTCCTTAAACCTTTGTCCATGTAAGGCATCCTTCATGTTGATGCAAATTGAATGCATATGTGTGTTTTGTGTACTATTAAAGTTTTCCTCCAACACATTTTTAGCTATGTTACATTGAAACCTAAATTGTATTCTGTAAATTTAGCAGATTCCAATCTGGCAACCCTGAACCGCTTAATTTGTGGATCATTTTTTCCTCCCTCGTTTGCTGATGCATATTGTACGCATATGTGTGTTTTTGTGTACTTTTAAAGCTTTCCTCAGACAATCCAATCTCCCCCATTTTCCATTTTTAGTTGAAACCTAAATTGTATTATGTAAGATTTATAGATTTTATTTTGTAAAGATCTAACTAATCCATCAAAATAGGCTTAGGATTTAGGTTTTTTTCTTTTCTTTTTTTTTTTCTGCACCAAACTGTTTTTTGACTTTTGTTAAATTTCGAACAAAAATAATATTTATTTCCCCCCAACCCAGTGTCTGAATGAAGATTGCACGTTTTGTTCGGCTCAACTGTATCCAGTAAAAGCGTAACATTTACTGGTCTATAAAAAGCGTCAAATACAGCTGGATAAAAGTGTCATTTCTTTTAATTGGAGCGCATGGCAAACTAGTAAAAAGTCTGCGAAACATCCAAAGGAATGTTTCTTTTTCTGTCTCGAACAGCCCTAAAGTGCACACTTAGAGGTGTGTGTATGCGTACGCATGTTCATGTGTGTGCATGCATGATTGTTTTAGGCAAGCGGCCAACAGCAAAGCGGCTCTCCACAAAGACACATATGGAACATCTATGGGCCCTGCTTGATGTTGGAAGTGGTGTGAGAGAGTGTGTGTGTGTGTGTGTGTGTGTGTGTGTGTGTGTGAGAGAGAGAGTTTTCTTTGACTCTTCCCTGTCATTAAAATGTCCTCTTGACAACAAGGAGCTGGTGCTGCGGGCTCAACCATATGCGCCTAGCCTGAGCCGACCCGATACGACCGAGCCAAAACAGAACCGGCCACGCTGAGCCTCGCTTTTCCGATGCGCTCCACCCTTGTGTCATTAGTCAGGGGATTTCAAGGCAGAAATTAGTGTCTGATCTCAGTCATTCCTTTGCTCCCCCAAAATAGGGCACTTTACGTGTCCTACTTCCTTGTGGGTGTGGTATGGTTTGAAGCGAAGGCAACCGAAGGAATTGTCGTTTAAAGCGCTTCGAAAGCTTCAAGTCCCCCGTTTTATTCCTCACGTCAACATGTTTTCTAGAAACAGGAAATCAAAGTGATGACATTGAACTGCATTTGAGAGGAACTGAGCAAAATGGATCTTCTGCTGAGCACATCAAAGAAAGTGTTTTTCTTCAGTTCTAACATCTTGCACAAAGTCCTAATCGGGCATGACCGATCAAAAAAAAAAAAAAAAAAGGTTTATCATTTGCCCAGAAGTGACAAACTATACAATGAAAAAGAAAATGTCACCCAGTTGCTCAAGCCGTAGTCACCCCCGTGTTTCTCGGAAAGCCGGAAAGCAGCGCATCAGATGGCACAAAGTGACCCGGTTCAATTCATCAAAGAACAAATGAGCCAAGACTGTTCCTAAAAGCCCTTTACACATGGGCATGTGGTGAACCCAGGAAAAGGCATATGGCACATTTTGGCTTAGGCACCCAGTGCATGAAACGAGTTTACCCCAATTATGTCTCGAGCTCCATTACCCTCCCATTTCCCTTGTACATTCCTGCATCTTCAGATCCCGTTTGTCCCTTTTGTGTCATTCAGGATTCCTCTGGAGGAAGTTAAATGGGTACATGCTTGTATGGCATGTCTCACCCGTAACAGTGACACTGTTCGCTCCTTGGCCTTGTTGGCACAGTGGCACATTGCTGGCACACACCACCATGTGTCTTTCCTGCGAGGATTCACCACAGAATTGATCTGGAATTTGTACTTTTTTTGAATTGTTGAATAGTAAAGGAACTTAAGAGACAGTTGTGTTTTAACCACATTGACTGGTTAATGGCGGTTTAATGGAAGTATTATGACATTAGTGAACATCACTGACTACAGGACCGAATCAGGCTTTCTTTATACTCAGTTCTCTCAAACACGACCGGTGATACATCTCTGAAACTGTTCTGCAGTGTCCAGGTGTGGGTTGTGGTGGGCTACCAGATAGTTTTCAAACTTCAAGGGCCGTGTTTTAAATGCCTTCAAGAATAATTGAGCACACTTGTAGTTGTTTTATAAAGATTAGCACCTTTTTCATGGAAAATGAACAAAAAGTATTTTCATAAAAATGTTACCTGGTTTGCGAGTGTGTAAAAGTGGTGTTTTGAGCTGAAGCATACTGGGAAATTGTATGTGCCCATACACTGAATACAGTGTACCAGAGAATTATAGCACTGAGGCTCCACTAGTAATTTCTAGGTTGGAGATACCTGTAGAGGCATTTCACAACATTTGAATCTGTTATGTTTCCAGGTTTTTTGCTCTGAAAGCCTGAGATGATTTTTGCACAGCACTTTGTGTTTCCTGAACCGGTTGAAGAATCTTGCCGAAAGCTCAATCTATGGCCAAATCTTCATCTGCTATCAAAGGCACCCAAAACCGAGTGCTTCTGCTTAAAATGAACTGTTCTGGTACTTAGCAGAAATCAGGATGTCTTCAAAAGAACCCCTAAACCTTCAGCCACAAACCGTCCCCAAAGCATCACTTAGTCACCTCCGCATTTTCAGTGTCTGTATTAGCAGTTTTTACTGCTATTACATCCTCATCCGACCACAACACACAAAGCCAATTGTAATTCTAATAGAGCTTAGTGAAGCAAAGGTTCTGCATCTTGTGACGTGCTCTCAGGAATCGTTTCTTTCAAAACCGCACGCAGTCACAACAGTGGCGTTTACCGGGTTGATTCGGCAACGTTGACGCTCTATAGAACTGCAATTGCGAGGGATATCGGAGTATTTTGCGCCCTTCATTGTTTTCCTGACTATTTGGGAGACCATTTTTAACAGTGTGTTTTTAAGTGCATTACTGGATGTGTGCTAGTCAACAAACATTTTTTTTTTTGTGTGTGTTTTTGTAGTGGAAGTTCTTTTGTTTTTTTCTCTTACTAATAGATGACCAAATGATTATATATGTGTGCAGCCTCATATTCATACCCCCAGGCAACTGTAGAGTTTCTACAGAGTGAGAAGTTTTTTGTTAGAACAAATGCACATAGTTTCTCCTTTTTGTGTGTGAGTGTGAAAGTGGTTTATTTATTTATTTTTTTTAATGTTTAGTTATCAGTATTTTGTTGAAAGAAAAAAAAACCAACAACCCGTTTTAATAAATAGTGGATGAATTTGTCAAGCTTTGATGCGCACACTGTGCTCCACATTACACAACACTCCCCATAAATCTAGGTATTTATTCACTTGCTCGTTCAACAAACAAAATAAATTAGTTCGCAAATAAGTTTTGGTATTCTGTGCAAGTTTGTGGCGCTCCAGGTCCTGTGAGAGACCACAGCGTGCTGCTGGCGTGCCAAACTGCTTCTGGTGGCAGGTTGAGGTCGGATCGCTGAGTGACATCAGGAAGATGGTATTTCTCAATGACCCACCACTGAAAACGTTGTCACAGCGGTTAGCTCTTAGAAATTTATCTTTGTGCCTGCAGGCACCTGACAAGCAGGATATGCTTCTAATTTACTGCCCACCACCACAGTGTAATTCACACTTTCACACCAAAGGCACACACACACACACACACACACACAC
The DNA here is from genome assembly GCA_039877035.1 of Silurus lanzhouensis. Taxonomy (NCBI): domain Eukaryota; kingdom Metazoa; phylum Chordata; class Actinopteri; order Siluriformes; family Siluridae; genus Silurus; species Silurus lanzhouensis. The sequence goes on from JBCEWE010000562.1 coordinate 205,711, forward strand.
ATGAAGAAAAGAAAAAAAAGAGTTGCGTTTTCTTTGCTCACGTTGATCTTTTTTTTTCCTTTAAGCCTCAACACACACACACACACACGTTCAGCAGTAGTGATAATGGCACTTCTGTAAGTAGCGAGGACCAATCCCCTGAAGCCCTGAAACGCTATCTGTACTTTAAATCCACTCGGTCTATGTTTGTTAATGCTGCTGATTTAAATCCCTGGGCGAGCTGCACAGACCGGTGTGCCCAAGCGGCGTTGAGGGATGAGTAAATGCGCATAAGAGAGTGCAGATGTTTTCTTTCATATCCATTTGTGCATTTATTGAGGAGTACCAGGGCGCCGTTTGCCTTCACGGGTGAAAGCAGGACGCAAGAGGAGATACACGAGGTAGTAAACGGAAAGCTCTCGTTCGAATCTGGCATTCGGTGACGAACAAAATCGCCTACCACGATCTCGTCGTGACCTGCAAACACAAACGTGATGCGATCCCCATTTAGAGTGTTGTTTTTTTTGTTTTGTTTTTTTTTTGTAGCGTTGCCGCAAGTGTATCTGAAATGTAATCGTATCCTCGCGTAGGCTATTGTAGGGAGTGATGGAGCAGACAAAACGAGAGAGAACGCTAGGTTAGATCAGTTTACTTGATAACACGGTCAACATTCTTCACTTGATCCCTCCTGCTTTAGCAGTTCTCAGAAACATGTGTCTCAGCGCGGTGTCAAAGTACCAGTGTTAAAACACGAGCCTCGAGTTTGACGGCCTGGTTTACGAATGGCGTTTGGGCGTGCGTGCGTGCAGAACGTGTGGCTTGTAACCATTCCTCAGCTTGCAGATTTCAGTTGGCTCAGTATTTTCAGTTCCCCACAATTTCCCCAATTTTCTTTTGTTATCATTTAACTTGACATGCAATGAAGAAGAATCCGGAGTCGTCTGGGTACAGACTTTTGTTTCACAACACTGACGGTGAAAATCTGAAAAAGTTTGATTCGTCTCAGCTGTCAGAAGATTAGCAATCGCTCTTGATTCTTTAGGCCGGCACTCGCCCTCTGCCTTAATCAGTATTTCTGTTTTCCGGGAAATCAAAGCTAACACTGTAAAAACAAAACAAACAAACAAAGCATCAACATGAAACTTGAATATCTCAAACGACATCATTTTTCAATCTGCATCTCCCTCTGTAGATTTTTCAGCCATCAACCTTATAGTTTGTTTATTATTGTGAATGATTTGACCGCGGGGCAGATCAGTTCTGAGCCCATTATAAGACACTTCCCTTGATGAAATCGGAAATCAGGATTATTGGTCAGTGGTGTCGACACACACAAGGAACACTATACATTTAGCTTCTAGACAAGACTGTACAAGACAATACATAATAAATCAGACCACAATCTTCAGAGTATACGGCTGATCAGTAATGCACACGTGTGAAAGTGCAACTAGCAGTGGTGTGCGATCTTCCCCTCCATCCCATGTTAATTATATCTTAATGGACATCACTTTGTGCACAGGGGAACACTGTCGATCTGGAACGGGTTTGGGTCTTCTAGTTCATTGGGAAAATGTACTGCTACCACACCCAAAGAGATCCTTTACAATTGTGTGCTTCCAACTGTGTGATGATCATTTGGGGAAGAATCACATATGGCTGGAAAAATCAGCTGTCCAATACTTTTGTCCATATAGTGTAATTGATAACAGGAGCTAAATTTTCTTGTGGATTATTCCATCGCATTCTACAGTTTGCAACGCTAAACGTTTAAACGATTCATCTTTACATGTTGATTGTCGTTTTTTTTTTTTATAAATGAGAAAAGAGCAAATTGCTGTGGTGTAAGACGAATAAATCTGATGGGTTCTATTTCATAAAAAAAGATGGCATTGTACTGAGTTAAGTATGAAGTCATTTTAAATTGAAATAAACCTGATTTGCATATGTTTTTCCTCTACTGTCAGGTAATGTTTTGTAATTAATTCAAGATTCTCCTCACACACATTGGTGATATGTGGTGAATTTTTTTGCCACTGTGCCACCATTTTTTTTCACTTTTGGTTCAGAATTTGAAAAAAAAACCCAAAAACAATATTCCATCAACCATGTTGCAGTCACTCTGTAATCAGGCCCAAAAGGAATCGAATGAAAGAAATTTCCTGCCTTATCCAGCCACATGTGGTTTCTTTCCCAAACACAGTTGTAAAGGGTGTCTTTGGATGCAGTGGCATTAGAGTTTCCATTTATTAGAGCGAGAAGACCCAGCATGACAATGCTTCTGTGCACAAAGCCATTTCGCACAAGAGCGGAGTTTATTATAACCGCGAATTTCGACTAATTGTGGAATGGGATTTTATCGATAAGCACATATGAAGCTTATCAGGTGTCCACAAACATTTGTCCATATAGTGTATATAATAGGGTTGTTTGTTAACAATCCAGCAAGTTAAATTAACCAGCATCGACATGCTCAGCGTACAAATTCAATAAGAACTTCTTGATTAGCACTGAGCATCGTGGCCAATTAGTCGAGACCCAGTTGTCTGAAATCTCTCGGGGAAAATCATCTGAATCCAATCCCAAAGAAATTCTTCAAAAGCTCTTTTTTTTTCCTAAGCGTCTTCTACGATTCCGACATTCAGCTCTGCCCCAGTCACATGATCCTTCGGAGACTCGATTTGTCACGTGACGCGATCCCGGCGCTGAAACTTGCACACGCTGAACTGTTACAACCTGAACTCAAACACACTCTCGATACTCCTTTCTATTCCTACACATCCACCTATATTCTGTTATAATCCTATTATCCTGCTGTGTCCATGCTGTTCTGCACCGCTCGGTTGCTGCTCTCGCTTTATGTTTACAAATACTTTTTTGTTTACAGTTCTCCCTTTCACACGCTGCACTGTATAACATATACAGAAGGTTTACTGGTCGGCGCTATTTTGTGTTTAGTGTATCTGTCACACACTGTCTCGTGTTGTCTGTAGCTTTGTGTCCTGTTGTGTGATGTTTTGATTTTATGTGGCACCAGGGTTCTGGAGAAATTGTGGACTGCGTCAGCTATATATGGTTGAAATGACAATAAAAGCTTCTTGACTTGATATCGGAAACGCTCATCCTGCCAGAGGTTCGGCTTGTGCTGGCATTACATCACCCTCGTTTCCTTTTGGAAAAGGGAGAGGGAAGCCCCTATTATCACTTAATACAGACACTCAGCTCGTCAACACCCATAACGACTCTCAAGCTCATGTAGGTATAACGACCTCGGGTTATATATCCTCTTAACTCCAGCGGGAATGGGTTTAGGTTACGTCAGTGAGTCTGACACAGTTGGAAACAGTTTTTCTCTCGTGTAGGTGTTTGGGTTTTTGTTTTGCTTTTAAAAACGGAGACACTGCAAAATGTATGTATGTCCGTAACCCCAGTAAATATTCATTTTGATTGTGGATGCTGAGGCTCTTTTTCCGAACCCCAACATTTTTTTTTTGCACCCAAGGAACATTTTAAACCGGATAAAAAAAAAAAAAAGTTGTTTTTATTTTATTGAATTTCTTACGTCATGTGTAAAATGTTTATTAACTCCAATTTTTGCTTCATAAATTCTATAGTTTGTCGTTAGTTAGAATTTATAGGCTTGTTTTTGCTTCAGATTAAACGCATTCCATGCAAGCGATTGAATGAGGGGGGAAAAAAACACAAAAGAAGGCATAACTAGATCTAAAAACCACGGTACTACATTTGTATCGATTTGCCTCAAATCTAGCAGACGTCTTTTTTGACTTGGACGTTTTACCTTTTGGCGTTTTTGTGGGACGAAGTAGGACCGGAGGGAAGGAAGCAAAAATGGATAATGTGCAGAAAAACAGATTAAAACACAATTCCGACAGAACTTCCTTTTCCTCTATTGAGCTCCTCTCATAAGTGTTCACCGGGGGAAATGTCGCCAGCTGCCATTCATCTCGCCTTATGTGGGGTTTTTTTTTTTTCTTTTTTTTTCTCCCCCTTTCCCTCTCAACTTTCCTTGCAGTTACATTCATTACTGCCGTGGCCTTTGTGTCGAGAGAGCGCGACTGAATTCTCTCTGGTGTTCTCTCTTGAGAGCTTTAGGAACACCGTGTGCAGGCTGTTTTCTCCCTGATCTGTGTGTTAAGCTTGAACTTAAAGTTTCCTGTACGATGGTTGCGTTTTTGTTTTGTTGGACTAAAATGAGAGGAGACAGACAGAACTGCTCCAACACATGATCTCATTGAACTAACAGGAAATGGCCCTGGTTGCCATCTTTACTTTTTTTTTTTTTTTTTGACACTTTCTAATCTGCATGTGTGTGGGCAGCAGGGGAACGGACTACTTCTCTGTTTCTCTGTTCGAACGAACAATTATTTTTCCGAATTTAATACGAGAGAAAAGGTTTCTTCAGAACCACTATAAGAGCAAAAGAAAAAGGTTAAGTGCATTAGTTTTTCTCTCCACAACCCTGACATTCTCCTGTCGTTAAGATCTTGCTCGCCACTTGTCGTGTTTGCGTTCTTATTAAATCGTGAAAGGAAAGAGTGTGCGGTCTCGCTAACACCTTATCGTGCAGCGGTGATTACATTTTGGCTTGCTAATCGCTCCAGGATCCTTGTGTTTTTTGGGATTTTTCACCAAGTAAACGACGATATAAGAGACATTATTTGTTTTGCTCTGACATCATATCTTGCTGTCCTCAGTGGGTTTTTTTTTTTGGCTGAGGCTGACACCTTCTAGTTTCACGTTTTCTGCTATGTGGGTGACGTTTTGGTGTAAGCGTGGTTTCATTGGAGGAACAATTGTTCCTTTTTTAAAAAAAAATTTTTTTTTTTTTTATTTTAAATAATCTCGCATTACAGAAGCAGATCACGGTAGCTACATTTCCTCTAGTGGATATTGTGGATATTGCATGTTGTATTAGCCTGAATCTTGCACTGGCCGGCGGTACTTAAAAAAACAAATCAAGACATTCAGGAATGTTGGACCCAAAAATTTATAATCGTTAGACCCAATAGCACTCTTTGAAAACTCCAGAGTCTTTTAGATGTAATATATGCCTCATTTGCAAATCCATATACATAAGTTGTATATTTCGGACACATGTTTTGCACGTCTTAGCGTAGGTTCTTATTGGTTTTGTTTTGTCTGTGCTACAATTTGGAGGGCTGAATGTGGGCAGCAGCGTTTGTCTGGAACAGGCTGGAATCCATTATCCACTCAAACATCACTGTTTCACTGTGGGAACCGTATTGATCCCTGGCTCTATAATTATTCTACTTACACACCATCTAACACGCATTGTCCTTCTTCTCTCTCTCTCTCTCTCTCTCTCTCTCTCTCTCGCTCTCTCTCTCGCTCTCTCTCTCGCTCTGTGTGTGTGTGTGTGTGTGTGTGTGTGTGTGTGTAGCTCTTTGCTCTCAATCTAGCTTTATCCTCCTTTCCCTTTCTACCCCCCCCCCTCCTCTAATTGCCTCCTTTTCCCCTCTCTTATCTCCCTCTTATTCTCCTCTACGCATGCCCGATCCTCCCTCCTACTCCAGTGCCTTTGTCCCTCTCTTTTACAGCTTCTCATCATGACCCTCAGACTGTCTGTCTGAGTCCCTGCAGCCCGGGAAGATTCAGCCATTGATTTCCCCCCCGCCCCCATCTATATCAAATTCTCCAGAGTCTCCTTCTGTCTTCCAGCCACCACTTCTGAGGAGTCAAGGTTGTTGTCGGTTCGTCATCACACGGCCTGCTAACAGTCTTCACACTGATGCTTCATGCTGGATTATGCAACCATCCCTACATTTTTTTTTACTACTTGAGAATGTGCTCAGTATTTATACCATAATAGAATTCTATTCAAGATGTTATAAGACATTTGTGTACTACAAGACTGCAAAAAGTACAAACAGTAAGGTAATAATCACACAGCAGTATAGATGACTATAGTACACACTGGGCAGAAGAACCGCTGCAGCGACGTTCATGCAGAGACCCCTAATCATGTGGTCTCTGAATCAATAATATTTAATCAATAATATTTCATTATTCAGATATCAGCCCTGATACAGACCAAATGCTTGATGAACATTCCTTTTGATCATATAAACAGTTTTTAGCTTTGACTGTAGTAGTAAAATAACACTATAAAAACAACAGGTGCGTTTACACGGAGCATTGTAAACGCTTTTAAAGTCCAATCCGAATGAAAAATCTCTGTATAAACTCCTCAATCGGATTAAAAATGCCCAAACTGAATGAGACTGTAATCGGTTTGAGAGGGTGGGACCTACCTTTTTATAAACCGAACAAAATAATTCTGTTAAACCGATTTTTGCTATGGATAGGACCATTTCTTGAGGGACAAAATGCGGTCCCTCAAATCTCTGCACCTGGCACCCGTATCAGATCTCGTATCAGCCCATTCATCATTCCCGTGCAGAAGATATACACAAACTTTTTTACCTTTGCTCTTGTGAACACTGGATTTGTTACAACACCTTATTCCGCACAACTTCCGAGTTTGTATAAAATGAGTGGAATTGGATTTCTGACGGACTCTTTTTCTGGGGTCATGGATGTGTGTGAATGACTGGCGACTCGTGCAAAAGTTTACTTTCCATTCCAGTTCACTAAATTCCAGCGATACAACCCTCTCCCGCCGGTCCTCACTACTGACCTTCATCCACATGCTCCCGCTTTTCGGAGGAGGGAGGGGTAGGATTGAGATGCTCCTTAGAGATGCACAGCCACCAAAAAGCTCAGCTTCCTGCGCCCGTCTTTTCCTCACAGCTTCCAGCAGTAGTATGCCTACAAATTCATGCTGTTGCTTGATTAAGAGCAGCACTTTACATAAAAATAGCATGCATAAAAAAAAAAAATGGAACTTCTGTTGACAGGGCAGGACATAGGCACGTGTCACGAAGTCATTCCGATTGAAAGCGGCGGCGCATGTAAACACCAATATCGTGTTAAATAACGTCTCATGTGAACAGTCCATGTAAATGATTCTTTCAGTCGAAATGATTTTAACCGGAAAGACAACGTGTACGTGCAAACGTGACTAATGAGTCACACTGATTTAAATCTGTTCATTCAGAGCGTTCAATCAATCTCGATATTTATATATATAAATATATATATACATACACACATACACACACACACACACACACACACACACACACAGTAATCCCCCGCTTTATTGCAATTCGTATCTCGTACCCCTGGTTGGTTTATCGCGGAATTGCATTTGCCACATAACTAATTTGTTTGGCTGATGTCTTTATGTTGAAATAATAAAATGTATTAATAAAAATATAATTATTAATTACAAAATGGAGTAAGTATGTATGCATAAAAATTTTAGGGTGGTGTCCGTTTATCGCAGTTTTTTTTGTTTATCACGGGTGGTTTTGGAACGTAACCACCGTGATAAACGGGGGATTACTCTGTGTGTGTGTGTGTGTGTGTGTGTGTGTGTGTGTGTGTGTGTGTGTGTGTATGGTATGTATGTATGTATGTTTGTGTGTGTGTGTGTGTATGTGTGTGTGTGTATATATATATATATATATATATATATATATATATATATATATATAAACGCAGTATTGTGACTATAGCATAGCTTCACTGTTATGATTAAGAATATGCAAGATGTACACAGACCAGGTATGACGTTATAACATTATGACCGGTGAAGTGAATAACACTAATTATGTCTTTACTATGCCAGCTGTTAGTGAGTGTAATATATTAGGAGGAAATTGAACATTCTGTCCTCAAAGTTGACGTGTAAGAAGTAGGAAACATGGGCGAGCGTAATTGTGGCCAAATTGTGAAGACTAGACGACTGGGTCAGAGCATCTCCAAAACTGCAGCTTCTGGTCAAAAGTGCTCCGAGGAAGGAACAGTGGTGAACCGGCGACAGGGTCGTGGGCGGTCGAGGCACATTGATGTACGTGGGAAGTGAAGGCTGGTCCGTGTGGTCTGATCCAACAGACGAGCTCCTGTAGCTTACATTGCTGAAGAAGTTAATGCTGTTAATGCTCAATGGATCAGGACTGTTTTGGCAGCAAAAGGAAGACCAACACAATATTATGCAGGCGGTCATAATGTTATACCCGATCGGTGTATGTTGCTGTCATTACGGTGTTAAATTCTAAATTCTGTTTCTATATAACGCCTGTATCACAGCCAATCAGACGCTTGTCACATTGAATGGTGTACACATCCTGCCATCTAGGCACATGTTTGAGAGGGTTTATGCTGTAGTTAAATCCGGCTTAGTTACCATCACAAAGCTACTTTTCAAACATATACGATGTCGTGAGTGGTAAGGTTGCGATATGAGTAAAGTTATGACAGCATTTCCTATAATGCTCCGATGATCTGAGGTTTCGAGACTTAGTCATATGGTTACAAGAAAGAAAACCAAGGTATATCGCAGACAGAGTTTACCATTATGAAATATTTAGGTTAGCGAAGGTAAAGGGGTTCCAGTGTCTGGGGTTTTCCGTTTCATTCCTCCATGATTGAGAGTCATAAAGGGGTTTAACCAGCAAGTTTAGAGTATGCGTTTCTCCGAGTCAATAATTTATTAGTTTCGTTAATTGATTAGATCCCGCTTAATAAAACTGGTTTATTTCTTAGTTTCATTTTTCACTGCCCCATTTCTGACTTAATTTCCAACTGTCCAGTTTCAGTGACGCCTACCGTAGCCTTGTATTTGTGTTCTTGGCATACCTGATTGCCTCTTTCTGTGCTCTTTTGCTTCATGGTGCAACGTGTTCAGAGATGCTTTGTGTCTTACTATAGTTGTAATGTGTAGTTTATTGCATTACCATTACTTTCTTTCATTAAAAAGGCTTTTTTCCCCCTCTGACCTAACAGCTGCTCCTTGGATGTTTTTTGTTTGCTGCACCATTCTGTGTAAACTGTAGAGATATGATGATGTGAATATTGCACGAAGTGCTACATACGTTTTTGCTCAGTGCTGCTACCATGTGATTGGCTGAATTAGTTCATCGCTTGACTGAGCAAGGATCCCGGGGTTCATATTAAAGTGGCCAGTGAGCGTATTAGTGTTACAGTAATACGTCGACACATTGTCCATTGTTAGTAAAATCGAATTCGTTAAGTCTTTAGAAATCTAGTCGGTAGAAAGGTCGGCGTCAAACCGACCGGGAGTCAGATTTCGTTAGTTGTCCACTCTTTTTTTTTTTACACAGGAGAAAAACTTTCCGATGTCAAATCGGATTTATCAAAAATTGGATTCTTTGTCTGAATTTCAGCATCTGGATTCTTCAACAAGGAGCTGCTTGTTATCAAAAGAGTTTTTGCGCATGCCCGCTGATGTGAGTAGAAATACAAAGTAAAGTATTGGATTACGTTGAGATGCGAGGTTCTGGCAGGCAGATTGTGGTGAATGGATGGTTGCTTGGCAGTGCTGCTGTCTGTGGGAGAGTAATAAGAGGATTGAGCAGTCAGAGCCACCTGTTAGTGTTTGTACACAGTCACATGACCAAACGGTCCCAAGGTCACTATAACAGCTGTAGCCTCTTTGTGTGTGTGTGTGTGTGTGTGTGTGTGTGTGTGTGTGTGTGTGTGTGTGTGTGTGTGTGTGTGTGTGTGTGTGTGTGCGCGCGTGTGTGTGTGTGCGTGTGTCTCTATGTCTATGCATGTGTTTGCTTTTACAATGAGGATTGTTTTGAGAGTTTGAGTCTCCACTGACTCTGATCTGTGTAAGAAATAAACATTTAGTCGTACCGCATGTCAATGTACTGCTGGACTCAAATGGTTTCTCAGGTGTTTTGCAGCCAATTGCATGTTGTTTGTGTTTAATTTGTGGTTTAGGTCTCAGTTTTACATACAATCACATGTTTTCTGTCTCCTGTCTTCTCTTTACAGGAAGTTCGGGGAGCGCCCTCAACCACAGCGCCTGACAAGGTAAGCAAACCAACATCACCCGAGTGTTCGCACTCATAGGGGACTAATAACTTCTGAACGAGAACAGGTCTGTGTGAGATGTGATGCCCTGAGGTGTCCCATGCAGTGAAATTGAGTGTTTTTTTTTTTTGTTTTCGTAAAAATCGTTACTCGTGGATCAGTGGCTGGTTGCGATGACGACGTCCATGTTATGGTCCACGTCGTAGCAGTTTTATGACGAGTCTGAAAATGGTCCTATTTGGGTTTTTTTCTTCGCTTTTTTGGCTAAAGGCCCAAGTGCAGCACTTTTTCTTTTTTTTAGTTTTTTTTTCTCGATTCTTTGAAACGGAAACGAGAGATTGAGCAAGAACCATTTTGTGAGTCTCATCGTTATGAATTCATCAAAGAGTTCGGCTTTTGATTGGGATCCGACCTGGGATGCTCGTTCACTTATTCCACTTTGGGTTGCTGGAACACTGGGCAGGATCATGATCCATCACAGAATACAGTGCACACACACACACACACACACACACACACACACACACACACACACACAGTCACATCAAGGGAAAATTCAGAGCAGCCAGTCCTTGTTTTTAGGGGGAACCCACACAGAGTAAACATGTAAAACTCCACATGGGCAGTAACTGGTGTTATTGGTTGATCCAGGAACTCTGCGACAGTGACGTCGCAACTCTACAGTGTGTCGCCCCTGTGATGGAAAACGGTGGTGTAAAAAAGAAAGGAAAAGGAATCGAGAGCAGGCTGGACCATCAGCAGCTGACTCCAAAGTGTGACCGAACTCCAAATGCACGCCGGAACCAGGGGGGAAGGGATAGCTCACACGGGTTCTTCTTCGTAATTACTTCTCAAAAAGTTCACTTTGTGGCTGAAGGGCAGCAGACGCAGCATGCATGCGTTGTCTCAATTACTTTCCTATAGGGATTCTGCGTGACTCAAGATCCTACTGTAGATAAAAGCCGTGTCTCAGTTCGTATGCGTGTGTAGTGTTTCTTATAGTAGGCAAAGCTGTCAAATGAAACCTTACAAAAGGAATCATCAGGCACCGAGCAGCACGAATGGGAAAATTTGAAAGCATGCGTCCCACAACAATGATGACCGCAGCAGAGAAAATCTACACATTAAAATGAATACATTTGCAAGTTACCACATCACTGCATTTATAACGACGTCAACAAAGTTTTGATTTGAATATGCAGCCTAGGTGGGATCACGTTTTTGTGTGTGTGTGTGTGTGTGTGTGTGTGTGTGTGTGTGTGTGTGTTTGTGTGTGTGTGTGCATGGAGGTGTTTCTGTATGTGGGCACTTTTCATAATAAAAAAAAAAACCTGTTAGATTTTTCAGGTCTTTTACCCTTTTACTCAAAAGATTACTTAGATGTCCGTAATCTGACTGTTATATACAGACCCAAATAAAATGTCTGCTTTTGGGGGACTTTTGTATTTGCCCGCCACTGTCTTTTTAGTCATGTGAGTACGCTGCATATGCAGGGGTGTTGACACTTTGGGGTGCAGGGTGTGACCCGTGAACCTGTGAACAAGCCGTCACAGTCACTGTTAAAATATGAAAAATGCCCGAAAGGCTTTAACACCTTGTGCCGCCGCTACCGTTTTGAGTATTCGTGTAATAGTGTAGCTGAGTAAGCGGCTCATGTCTAAATTAGTCATTTAGGCCAACAGGAAAATAAGGTTGTATTTGCTCTAAATAGGAAGGATGGACCATGCAATTATTATTGATGAAACAAAGAGTCCTGGGTCCGACAAAACTCTACACACAGTCGAAGAATTAAAGCTGTAACATTTGTGTGGTTATTTATGAATAATTGTGGCTGGAACAACACACAAACCTGTTGACCTGTTAAAACCTTCACCTGCAGCTGGTTTCTCTATAACAAGTGATGACACTTTATTTGCTTACATGATTGTGTGTGTGTGTGTGTGTGTGTGTGTGTGTGTGTGTGTGTGTGTGTGTGTGTGTGTGTGTGTGTGTGTGTGTATACTGTATGGTTTGTGTGTATATGTATGCAGTACTGCGCAAAACTTTTAGGCAGTTGTGAAATTTTTGTTTATCAAAGAACAAAATGGAAAGAAAATCAACACGAGAAATTCCAAACAATTTTTTTTAAGGAACCAGTCAGGTAAACATGTTGGAGAACTAACCACAGATTTTCCCCTCTATATATATATATATATATATATATATATATATATATATATATATATATATATATATATATATATATATATATATACACACACACACACACACACACACACATATACACCTTTGTGTGATTTCACTGGTGTTTCCCCTGAAGTTAAGGGTTAAGTTTAAAGCTAACATGCTTCTTTGTGTTTTCATCATAGTTCACAAATATTAGTCATACTTGAAGCGGAATGGAAGAAAACATGAATTGGTAATGAATTAGTAAGGAGGCTTGATTTAAATAGACAAGTGTGTTATGGAATATGGAGTGTGTGTAGCCTGTGTATTTTTTTATTTATTTATTTTTAATTTCTTTGCACTCACTTCCAGTGTTTAAAAAACTTTCGCTCAGTTCTAATAGGTAAGAAGGTGGTGATTAATTTTCTATAACTGCAGCTATTAAAGTAGTTCTAGCTGTCAAGCAAGTCACCGGTTTATATTTTAATGATATAATTATTTCTGTAATAACTTGTTTAGGAGGCACTTCACATAAAAGAAATGCGAGTTGTTGATATAGTGACTTTTTCGTTGTCAGCTCTTTGATGTTGCGGTTTGTCAGTACCACGGCATCGCGCGTACGTTGTGAAAGAACGAAAAGAGCGACTGGTGAGGGGAAACAACTTTTTTTTGTTGTTTTGTTTTTTTGTTAAAATAATGTTGTAATGAAAGCGATATCAGGAACTAGATAATATTAAGGGTGCCATGAGTGGTTCTAAAATCAAGCTAAAATTACGACACGTTGCTGTTGTGTGAGAGGAATAGAAAACATGTCGTGCGCTTATAGGAGAATCAGCAACGACTGGCTGCTCAGATGTGGCATGAAGTTGATTTTAGATGTAATCACACATGCAGTGTTTTTGTTCCTCTTTTCTCTTTTTTTTTTTTTTTTGACACATCACGTTGGCTAAGAAGCATGGCTGCTTTTGGAATGGTGAAAAATGTCACTGTGTCTCAGAGCTACTATTCCAACGATCTTCTCTTTTCAGTGATCAATAGAAAGACGTGCTTTAACTCTGTACGAGTGCTGAGTTCATGTATGAAGGCCGACATTTTGTTTGAGTCAGTAGCGACATGTCGTTTGTTCTAATATTCCATGTTTAGGGGATTATATACTGTACATGCGTTTTTCCCCTGGTTAAGTGAACGCATGTGCATGTTGCGTGTTTAGGGTTTGTGTGTCACAAAGTCTTTCCTGTGGAAGTGCCCGTGTCTGTCATATCCTTTCTGAAATCTTATGACTCACCAAGGACCCTTTTATCACTTTACATGTATCCTTACTGCATTCAGGTTTTTACTGTATTTATTTGTTGCTTTTACTTTTTGATTGATTTATTTATTTTTATTCATCTCCGAATTTGGTGTAATCAAACCCGATGTTTCCAGGAACCGACGGTTTCTTGTACGTGGGTGCAGGTTGGCCTGTGTCCCTGTTCCTTTAGGGAGCACTTAGCTGAGCCCAGTGCATGTGGTTTTTGTCTACAGCACACAGCGTTACATGCTGCCGTGGCTTTCCCTTTGCGTGCAAGCAGTGCGCGCATACGCACGAGCACAAAGCCACAGAACCGAACTTCTGAAGCGCTACACCACTCGCAGTAGTCCACGTGGCATTGTGTAAACGCTTTAATTAATGGGAAGATTAATGAGAGGATACAGCATCCGTAATGACCACATCGGCTCGTGCAACCGTGCAGTGTCTAGTGATCTGCTCCGTCCATTTGCACACCACCGCGACTGCCCAGTGCTTCTGAGCCTCGCATGCACCATGGTTTGGCAGGATTTTGACCATATGCTGTAACAATTATGCAGCTGGGCAATATTAGTGCTCTATAAAGAGCAAGTTAAGTGATTGATACAATGATTAATTTAATCCACGCTTTGGCTTGTGTAACTGGAATTACTTGAAACAGAGAAGACAAGTTCACATTTCACTAGTGGGCCGGTTTTATGAGTCAGAAGTATAGCAATGTGTAAAAACAAAAGCCTCAGGTTACAGACAAATGAACCAAATATTACTGATAGATTTCAACTGCACGTATAGTGTGTCCAAACAGTGCAAAAGTAATCTAGCATGAGATTTGTAATTGCTGGTTGAGTGTGTGATTAGCTGTGGCTTAGCTTCTACTTAGATTAGCTTGTAGTGAGTAATGAAGATTTATAGATAACTTTAGTCTTTAACTGCATTTATACAACAATTCTTTATTGGATTTTGCTGTTTATAAATTGAGATCTTAGCTTGTAAAAGAATCGGATTGACTACATGGACACCTGCTCATCGCACTCATATGTGGATCTTCTCCTGTAGCCCGAAAGTTGAAAAAGGCGCACACCTCGTATAGAATGTTTTTGTTCGATTTTAGTTTTTCGCTTTCCCTCCATTGAAAAAGTGAACTATGTTCCAGCATGACAATTCCCCCGTGCACAAAGTGAGCTCTATGAAGGCACGGTTTGTCCTGGTTGGAGTGGAAGAACACGAGTGTACTTTACCGAGCACTGACCTCAAGCACACTAAACACCGCCGGGATGAATTGAAATAAATAACGAAATCCCAGCCCAGCTACTGGAGAGACGTGATTTTCATTTTCATCTTCACCAATACCACATTTTCTTTTACTCGGCCACGAGCAGCTCCAAACACATCACCTTTCCCTTTTAAAATGTGTTTCCTCGGGTCATAACTTTTGCTACTGTTGTGCACGTTCTAGATATTCTTGAATTGCATATCGGCTGCAGACTTTAATAAACGAGCATATTAGCGTTTGATACGTGTGCCTTCAGATCCAGACTGATCCGCTCTACAGTAGACATGTGACCTGTACTTCAGGTGATTTGGGCTGCCGGATGATACACAATGAACAGAGCTATAGAAGAGCGTTTCTTTTATGCGAACGCATCTTTTTTCTTGCACCATTCATGCACACGGACACGGGTCATACATTCACAGGCTATAGCAGGATGATGACATCATCGAACTCGGTAGGGCCGTCCCTCCTACGAGGCAGGGCGGGGCTCTTCAGGGTTCAAGATTCGCTCCATTAGAGTATAAGTTATGTCTCATTAAACGGAGCGAGAAACTCCTGTGATATAAATAACACGGTTTAGATTTCAGAGCTGTGGTGTTTTGCTACATCAAACTCCGAGACCATTTGAAACAGGAGATCGTTTTGTCTGAGACGAGTGATGGGTTGGAGATGAGCTCATCAGGCTGATGAAGTGTGTAGGCCAGTTGATTTTCTGTGTGTGTGTGTGTGTGTGTGTGTGTGTGTGTGTGTGTGTGTGTGTGTGTGTGTGTGTGTGTGTGTGTGTGTGTGTGTGTGTGTGTGTGTGTTTGTCTCCCCAGGCTGGTCCAGTAAGTAAGGGTCCTACACTTCCTCATCTTGCCTCCTACATCTCTCGCACGCTCTCTCTCTCTCTCTCTCTCTTTCTCAGTCACTCACACACACACACTCACACACACACACACACACACCTCCAAGTCTCAGGGGCCCCTGTGCTTTCCATAACAAAGGACTGTCGAATTTGAGCGTGTGGAGGACGCTTGTATGGCGAGGGAAGACTGTGTGTGAGTGCCCCCCCTCACCCCATCCCACCATTACTTTGTGTCTGTGTCTTCAAGGCACTCTTGCGTGTCAGGTGTCGCAAACATCTGTGCAAACGGTACGTTTTAGGCGTGCATAATTGAGTCCAAATACTTCATGTGCATTTTTAAAAGGAGCATCAATTATTTCCCAATGAATCAATAAGGTTACATATATAAATTCCCCAAGCTGGAATGGCGTAGTGCGTATAAAACTGTGTGTGTGTGTTTGTAGAGCACTCCACATTGAGAGATTACACGTGTGCATGTGCAGCACCGTTTACTTTTGTTTTAGCTGAAGTAATTGGAAATCAGAATTCTTCAGTTATGAGGTCGGATATTCTTCTCCTCCTTCCAATCTTTCCTTCTTAGTCGTCACCCCCCCCCCCATTCTTTTCCGCTCACACGCGTACACTCACCGAGGAACTTTCAGTTGTCCTTTTGCCCTCTTCATTACCCCCTCTCAAACATGCACCCCCCCCCCCTTTTTTTTTTTTTTTCTTACATTTTTTTTTATAAAGACCCCCCAGCTGTGGAGGTTGAGGTTTTTGGCCGTGCTGCTCGTATGCTCTCAGCAAGCAACACATATTTGTGCTCACCAGAGAATTGGCTAATCAAAGTTGGGCTTGTGTTTCCAGTCAAGCTCTTGAGGTTTGGGCTATAAAGCACATGCGACCTTTCTGCAGGCTTTCTCTTTAAATATATACACACGGTCCCAGAACAACAGAAGGAACATACAAGGTTGTGCACACGAACAGCGCTAATTGAACCGATAGTTGTTTTAAGCAATAAGTTGATCACTGTGGTTAATTTAGAATCTGCATAATGGGTCTTTATGGAATGCTGAAGTGATTCCAGCAAAGCACAGTATTAGGCAGGGGTGTGTGCAACAGCAAAATACTCGATGTAACAGCTAATGTCTCAAAATGCCTTCAAATGTAACACATGCAGCCTTTTGAGCAAATAAACATAAATATGTCGTGAAAAGTGGAGTAGTCCAAAAACATCAAGTGAGACACGGTTTGTCCTGGCTTGTTCTTTAAAGGAAATATCCACCCGGAGTGCCTCGCATTATAATAATAACATGATCTTCAGTGGTGTCATAGATTTATTTTCTATTGAATTTTTTTTTTCCCAGATTGCACTTTTCATTCAACTTATAAAGACTTTGCCTTATAAAGACTTTGCCTCAGCAAATGTTTAGCACTAACTAATGTAATTTGATTTAACATGGGGGGAAAAACCCCCAACATCTTGTGTTCCTACATTCTGTGAAACCCCACTGTGTTTACTCACACTCTCTCTCTCTCACTCCTCTCTCTCTCTCTCTCTCTCTCTCTCTCTCTCTCTCTCTCTAGAGAAGCGATGAGAAATTATCTGAAAGAGCGAGGAGACCAAACCGTTCTGATCCTCCATGCTAAAGTTGCACAGAAATCCTACGGCAATGAAAAAAGGTAACACGCACCCACCAACTTTTTTTTTTTTTTTTTTTTTTTAGTCCTCCAGCCCATGAGATGAATGACTACATTTCAGCGAGGATGTTTTGTGTCATGCTTGTTGACCTCTCGCTCCGCGTCTCCCCTATGAAGCAGTGGAGGAAATGAGGTTTTCCTTCGTCCACAGCGAATCGCAGACGAAAAGGGAAAATGAGAGAGCTGGAAAAGAACAGGGGGAAAAAACGAGAGCGAGGAGAAAAGAAAGGAAAACGCGGGGAGGCAGGAAGGTGTGGACAGATTGATCATAGCGAAGAAGAGTCAGTATCTGGGGAGCTCCTGTCGTGGTTAGATCTTGGCTCACTACTCTTGGCTAGGAAAGTGTTTCCCTTGTGATCACACCAGAAGTGCCTGACTGTTAATCCAAAAATTCACAGCCAGACAGAGCTGAAAGAATAAGAGAACAAAAAAGGAGACAGACCAGAAATCTTAAACCTGATGTGCATTGTTGTCCGTTAAATGAGTTACACACAGAGGGGTTTGAGAGATGCTCATTGGAAGTGTGTATGAACTGGCTTAACTTTAGTCATTGTGTCGTTTCTGCTTTCGTTTAAACTTTTGACCCCCGTGTGACAGGGATTGTTGGCGTACCAAACAAACATCGTAATAGATAAGGGAAGCTCAAACGTATGAGTGTGCGATCACCTGATTTACTCTCGGTTCTAAATGCAGCGTGTAACGCACGGAACCTGGTTCAGAGACAGTGTTTTAAACCTGCACACGCAGCATCATGAGCGTGTCGAGTGTTACACACTAGCAGGATGTGAAAGCAGACACCAGAACCCTGTAGGAGGAACTTAACACTCCTGCGCTAGACTAAATACCTTTTTAACCTCCCCCCCCCCCCCAAAAAAAAAAAAAAAAAAAAAAAGACAAAGCATTTGAATTGATACCCTTAACCATGTCTTTGATTCCACCCAGACACTGTTATGACTCATTAATGATTTGTTTGTCTGACCCTTACAAGCACTTTCGCTTTTGAATAAGGCTGGGGGTGGGGATGTTATTTAGACTCGCATACCATCGCCGCCTTCTTTCTGAACAGCAAAGTAATTATTAATAATATTCTTTTTATTCTAATAGGTGTGCATATGTACACAATCAGTTCAGCATTTCACTTTTATTCTATCTTTATCTTTTTTTTTTTTTTATATCCTTTTACATGGATATGTCCTCAGTGAGCACTTCATGGTATGAATACCCCAAGATGATGTGAATCTCATCTTCTATCACACTGACCACTGAAGTACATATTCTTAGAAACCAGTGGGATTTTAAACTCCCAGGATCGGATTTACATGGTGACCATTGATCGATTGTGGCCTTCAAGTGATGATTAGTATTGAGGGGTGAGAAATTCTCCACACTGTTACACCACTTCCACCAGTCTGGCCTGTTGACATTAGGCAGGTTGGAACATGTGTGCCTTAGTAATCGTCCACTTGGTTCCACTTTTGCCGTTGTAATTAATTCTCCTAAAGAGTCAACATGTTGTGCATCTTTTTTTTTTTTTTTACAATTGTGCGGAACGATTATTTGGGTTACTGTGTCCTTTCTGTCCGGTTTGAACCGATCCGTCCGTTCTGCATTCGTCTCGTGTCAACAAAGTGTTTCAGTGCACAGAACCGCAGCACTCTTGATGTTTTCATCATTGCACTATTCTCAGTAAACTCTAGAGACGGCTGTGTGTAAAAGAAAAATCAGAGGAGATCAGCAGTTAGATAAATACTCAAACCTGTATTGCACTGTATGAGTGTATTAACTCAGTGATTAGATAATTGGCTAAAGAAGTGTGTTCAGTTGGTTCCTATTACATTGCACTTCATTCAGTGGAATTTGTTGACGGTCGAACACCATTACTCATGTGATCCACCATAAATCACACAAATGTGTGTGAACAAAGTGTTTCATATATACAGTGCCCTCCACAATTATTGGCACCCCTGTTTAAGATGTGGTCGTGGATTTCAAAAAATTCTCCTTTTTTTTTTTTTAAAACAACATAGAACCCAAATGCAAAAAAAGAGAAAAATCCAACCTTTTATTTAAGTACATTACTTTGGTGGTAAAAAAATCACACATTTAGAAAAAAAACAAAACTTGAAATCATGTGTGCCACAATTATTGGCACCCCTGATGTTAATACTTTGTACAACCTCCTTTTGCCAACAAGACAGCACTTAATCTCCTCCTATAACATTTCACAAGATTGGAGAACACAGAGAGAGGGATTTTTGACCATTCTTCTTTGCACAATCTTTCTAGATCATCCAGTGTCCTGGGTCCTCTCTTATGCACTCTTCTCTTTAGCTCGCCCCACAGGTTTTCGATTGGGTTGAGGTCTGGGGACTGAGATGGCCATGAGAGGACCTTGAGTTTGTGACTGCTGAACCACTTTTTGTGTAGATTTTGCCACATGTTTTGGATCATTATCCTGCTGAAAGACCCAATGACGACCCATCTTCAGCTTTCTGGCAGAGGCCATCAGGTTTTTATTTAAAATATCCTGGTACTTCAAAGCGTTCATAATGCCATGCACCCTAACAAGGTTCCCAGGGCCTTTGGAAGAGAAACAGGCCCAAAGCATCACAGATCCTCCACAATACTTCACGGTGGGCATGAGGTGCTTTTCGGCATACTCATCTTTTGTTTTACGCCAGACCCACTTAGAGTGTTTGTTGCCAAAAAGCTCAATCTTAGTCTCATCTGACCAAAGCACACGATCCCAGTTGAAGTCCCAGTACCGCTTAGCAAACTCCAGACGTTTACGTTTGTGAGTGTTAGTGAGAAAAGGCTTTTTCCTTGCATGCCTCCCAAACAGCTTGTTGGCATGTAGAGAGCGTCTGATGGTTGTTTTGGAGACTCTGTGACCCCAAGATGCCACTCTTTGATGCAATTCTGTGACGGTGAGCTTGGGAAATTTTTTTACTTCTCTTACCATCCTCCTCACTGTGCGTTGTGGCAAGATAAACTTGGGACCTCTTCCAGCCTTGTTTGTCACTGTTCCAGTTGTTTTAATCTTCTTAATGATTCCTCTGACTGTAGATACCGGCAAGTTAAGGCGAGTGGCTATTTTCTTGTAGCCATTGCCTGACTTATGAAGGTCGACACACATCTGCCTTACTTGAATGGTGTGTTCTCTTGTCTTTGCCATGTTGACAAATGGGTAAGAGAATTAGGCCTCTGTGTCACGTCATATTTATACCCCAGGAAAACAGGAAATCATGAATTACTAATTAAAAGTCCCTAGATACCCTGACCAACCTTAGCAACTACAGAAAAATATATTAAAAAAAAAAAAAAATTTAATTTTTAGGGGTGCCAATAATTGTGGGACACATGATTTCAAGGGGTTTTTTTTCTGAATGTATGATTTTTTTTTTTACCACCAAAGTAATGTACTTAAATAAAAGGTTGGATTTTTCTCTTTTTTTGAATTTGGGTTCTATGTTGTTTAAAGAAGAAAGGAGAATTTTTTGAAGTCCACGACCACATCTTAAACAGGGGTGCCAATAATTGTGGAGGGCACTGTATTTTATATTCCAGTGCCTATTATTATATTATAAGACTAATATAATCATTGCAGCAAATGTAATGTTTTTTCTCCAAAACACATTATCTGCTGAAAGTGTGCGAACTGCTCTACCGAGACTGATTCATTTTTTATGAAAAAACCCCCAATATATTTCCTTTGTGACTATTGGACGCCCGCTTTGTCTTTAGCCCATGTAATCATATAAACGTTTATAGATATTAGGGTGTTTGCTGCCATCTCCTGGAGACTTGACGCAAATGATAAAAAAAAAAACATTTTAAAAGCATTGCGTCCGTGCTTGCATTTTTAAAACCAGGTTTAATCGTATTTGTGATGAGATTCTCTGCCATTTTTGTGTGTTCATGCAGGTTCTTTTGCCCTCCTCCCTGTGTGTATCTGATGGGCTGTGGCTGGAAGAAAAAGAGGGAACAGATGGAGAGAGATGGCTGCTCAGAGCAGGAGTCACAGCCATGCGCCTTCATAGGTATCGGGAACAGCGACCAGGAGATGCAACAACTTAACCTGGAGGGGAAGGTACAATACAGTTAACACATACAACTGACACAGATGAGAATTACTCTGTGTACAGAACTGGTAGTTGCTGCAAGGGTTTGGAATAAAATAAACGACGTGTGAACATGCAGCAAGAAATCAACCCAGGAAATTGTAAATACTGTACAAACCTGTGTTACTTTTGGCAATCTATTTTAAAGTAGTATTTACTGCTTTTTAAAGAAACATACATAAATATTTCTTGACTCTCTCTTTAGTTCAAATGAAGTGCGTCACTGTTTTTTTTTATTTTTTATTATTATTATTTATTTTTTAATTGACACAATTGACAATGGTGTCGCTTACTTTGTGCGTAAACACATCGTTTACAGATAAGATGGATAATAGGGTTCAAATGCAGTGGAGTGGTTACAGGCTGATACAGACTTAATATTTCTGATTAAAATATAGATAGCAAAGATATCTTTGATTGTTTAAGTGCCGACACTAAGCAGATTTTATAGCAGACATTAAACCTCGAGTGGTTCACTTGTCCCTGAAGACGAAAAGCATTGCATTTGTAACATGCCATTTTATTAACTATCCCTGATTATATATATATATATATTTTTTTTTTTTTTGAATATCTGTTTACTATATCTCTAATTTTCTCCCCGTTCCCCCTCTGCAGAATTACTGCACAGCCAAAACGTTGTACATTTCGGACTCAGACAAGCGCAAGCACTTCATGTTGTCGGTGCGCATGCTGTACGGCAACAGCGCCAACATCGGCGTCTTCCTCAGCAAGCGCATCAAGGTCATCTCCAAGCCTTCCAAAAAGAAGCAGTCGCTCAAGAACGCTGACCGTGAGTGCTACAAACACACGCCGCCTAATCCTCTCTCTCTGTTTTTTTTTTTTTTTGCTGAGTGTGTAAGGATTTCTGGTGCGCTTCCGAATGTTTTTTTTTCCTCTTTGTCTTTTATGACGTAAAAATGTAATGATACACATAAAAAAAAAGGATTATGACCATGGGGAGGGGAGCTTTAAATAAGCTGAGATTGACTGGCATCCAATCATCTGTCCCTCGCTTAGTGTTCTCATGACCCATTGCTATACCAGACCAAGATGAGAACAGGGGGGGGGGGGGGGGGGTTGTTCAGATAAAGATTGCATCTCCACCAGGGGGAGCCACAGCAAACATTTATTTTTTTCTTTTTTCATATATTAGATCGGCTGCATGATTAACAGGGTCCGAACATCAAACCTTGAGCAGTGTGTTGTTTGCTGTGGTGCTCCATGCACTAGCAAATAGAGCTCTGTTTTATAGTTGAACCGCTGCCTCTTAAACTCTTAAACATAAATATTTGATGAAGTCTAGAAATGCCAAGCTAACCGCTTATGGCTTTCTTTCTTTCCTCTCTCTCTCTCTTTGTGTTTGGGTGTGTGTATAGTGTGTATAGCGTCTGGAACAAAAGTGGCACTGTTTAACAGACTGCGTTCTCAGACGGTCAGCACACGCTACCTCCATGTGGAGGGCGGGAACTTTCACGCCAGCTCACAACAATGGGGAGCCTTCTATATTCACCTCTGTAAGTCTCTCTCACTCACTCACACACACTCACACACACTCACACACACACAAACACACACACACACACACACACACGCGCGCACACACACACACACGCACACAATAAGTAACCTGATCAGATTAGTTTTAAAACACTGACTGGAGTATTTAGCTTCATATTCCTCTGTGTCAGATACTCTTACAGTGATACTCCCACAATAACACCGAGGACTAGATGACTTCATTGAGTAGCAGAAAGACAAGCAGAGGGTACTTCATTTCAAGTGTTCGTATAAAGAGCACATTTCGATAGGTTAATAGAATTGCATTAAATTTGAAAGAAATACTCCACGCTCGACAAAACGGACGAGGATGGCGGGTCATTTAAGCCGCCTGTCAAGATGATCGCAAAAAGCAGACTTGTGCACTTCAGCAAAGCTCCATGTAAAGACATGTTACACAGATGATTGTCTTGTAAGTGAAGGGCCCTAAGCCCAGCAATCCGGATTTATATTTAGGTAACAATTTCATGACTGTTAATAATAAACACTTAAGCGGGATGACTACCCGAGAACCGTGTCAGTTGATCTTTTATCTGTTCATTCACAATGCTTAGAGCTTTTATTAAAAATCATTCTGCACATGTTTGGCTTTGATTACATAATCTTGATTAGTGAAAGCAGTTAACCCACAGCAGACAAAATATAACAATTCTGTTGAAAGCACTTAATGCTTTAATTGCCAAGAGAAACACGCATATATAAAAAGTCCAGTGAAGACACAGGCTCTTTTTCCAGCCTTGTCCCAACACATAAACAGAACTCTATCATCCAGACAGACACAGTTACACATGCTTACAAACCCACACAATCATAAACATCTTCATCTTATAGCTGGCATGGCCAGAACATAAGAAGACTGCTAAGGAATGCACAGACTGATTTCCTGCTTTCTGTGTGTGTGTGTGTGTGTGTGTGTGTGTGTGTGTGTGTGTGTGTGTGTGTGTGCGCACGCACGCAGTGGATGATGAAGAATCCGAGGGAGAGGAATTCACCGTGCGGGATGGTTACATTCACTACGGCCAAACTGTCAAACTTGTCTGCTCTGTCACAGGAATGGCCCTGCCACGACTGGTAATGTCTGACTTTTTGTCTGTCTGTTTATTAAATCGCAATAAATGTTAAGACTAGGGGTAAAAATTTTTTTTAAATAATGCAGAGGTGGGAACAGTTACAGTTTAGCTACCTTGTCGATTTTCAGAGAAAAACAGCAGCCAGACTCCATGCTAATAAAATGTACTATGCAGAAATGACAATTCAAAGACGGTCAAGATGAAAGAAAACTTTGTTAATATTAATTTATTTAAATTTTGCACAGATTTTACACAGGTGAAATGTTGAGCTCTAAATTCACAAGCCTCTGTTTTGTGAGTCAATAGAATCCAAAAAGTCTAATGATTGAGGTTTTTATTTTTTTATTTTTTTTTACATAGCAATACGCTCACCGGCCACTTTATTAGGTACACCTGTCCAACTGCTCGTTAACGCAAATTTTAATCAGCCAATCACATGGCAGCAACTCAATGCATTTAGGCATGTAAACATGGTCAAGACGATCTGCTGCAGTACAAACCGAGCGTCAGAATGGGGAAGAAAGGTGATTTAAGTGACTTTGAACATGGCATGGATGTTGGTGCCAGACGGGCTGGTCTGAGTATTTCAGAAACTGCTGATCCACTGGGATTTTTACGCACAACCATCTCTAGGGTTTACAGAGAATGGTCTCTGTAGAAGAGAAAATATCCAGTGAACGGCAGTTCTGTGGGCGCAAATGCCTTGTTGATGCCAGAGGTCAGAGGAGAATGGCCAGACTGGTTCGAGCTGATAGAAAGGCAACAGTAACTCAAATAACCACTCGTTACAACCGAGGTATGCAGAAGAGCATCTCTGAACGCACAACACGTCGAACCTTGAGGCGGATATGCTACAACAGCAGAAAACCACACCGGGTGCCACTCCTGACAGATAAGAACAGGAAACTGAGGCTACAATTCGCACAGGCTCACCAAAATTGGACAATAGAAGATTGGAAAAACGTTGCCTGGTCTGATGAGTCTCGATTTCTGCTGCGAATTTGGTGTCAACAGCATGAAAGCATGGATCCATCTTGCCTTGTATCAATGGTTCAGGCTGGTGGTGGTGGTGTAATGGTGCAGGGGATATTTTCTTGGCACATTTTTCAATAGAGCACCTTTGGGATGTGGTGGAATGGGAGATTTGCATCATGGATGTGCAGCCCACAAATCTGCAGCAACTGTGTGATGCTATCATGTCAATATGGACCAAAATCTCTAAAGAATGTTTTCAGTACCTTGTTGAATCTATGCCATGAAAGATTAAGGCAGTTCTGAAGGCAAAAGGGGGTCCAACCCGGTACTAGTAAGGTGAACCTAATAAAGTGGCCGGTGAGTGTAGGTACAATAGGGATTTTGTGGTAAATTTCTTTTTTCGTTTCCTGCTTTTCTTTTTTTAGAAACTTTAAGAAAAATTTATCCAGAAGCATCCCAGAACTTTAACAATTTAAACTAGAAGCTATCAGCATAAATATCCTATAGTTTTTCCAGGTTGCGTCTGTGCTCGACCCGCTGTCATTATACAGTACGAGATTGGCCTCTAGAGGCGAATGTGCTGTTTTATTTTTAATTTTTTTAATTTTTTTTTACTTCTCTTTCGTTAGTTCATAATGCATTAACAAACTAATGTAAACAGATAAAATTAAAATGTATTAAGCATTCATTAACTACAAATGTTACTTTAAAGCATTATCATTTGACATAAATCCAAACATTCTTCCTTAAAATGGCCATCCTGAAAAGGCCGGATTATTGAAATTACTTTTTTTTTTTTTTTTCTTTTTTTTTTTCTTTTTTTTGCATGGTGTTATTATTTTATTTGTATTTTTTATCCTGGTATCCATTTAAAAAACTGTAGGTTGATTAATCGGTTATCAGTCGGCCTCCGATTTAAGAATTTCTTCGCTTGTCTGTCTTCATAACAAACAAATATTATTGCTCTGTCTTAATGAATCCTCCAGTGCTATTTAGTCTCCCTTGTTCTAATGCATCAGCAGTAGCATAAACAATCATTTTTGAGGTGTTGCTTTCTACTAAAAAAAAAAACCCATAAAAGCCTCGAAACTCGCTAATTAATGGACATTTAACAACAGCTGTAGAGTGCTTTCATGAATTGTTCAGGCAGAGGTATTTACTGTGTGCATTAGTCCCTTAAAAGACTGGCTTTCTTTTTTTTAGAATACACTGTGATGCTTCATACTGCATAATTAACACTGTGCACAGTAAACATGAATGTGTGCACATGCATGTTTTGGTGATTAAATTAAAAATCTGATTACAAACCATGTAAGGAAACCGTGTCTCCATGTAGGAAAAGTGCATGTCATCAGAGCTTGTTTTAACTGCATTGCTCAGGTTCTGGAATGTTGTATAAAATTGTCTCTTGACCTTCTCTAGTGTCTTGTGTGGAAACTCGATCATGGATTTTATTAAATAAACCCCTATCATTTAACAATTCTTTCTATGTGTATGTGTTTTGGGAATATTTCTGTACAGATCATCCGTAAGGTGGATAAGCAGACGGCCTTGCTGGACGCAGATGACCCCGTGTCTCAGCTGCATAAGTGTGCCTTCTACCTAAAGGATACAGAGAGGATGTACCTGTGCCTTTCCCAAGAAAGGATCATCCAGTTTCAAGTAAGAACTCACATTGTGTAGTTCAAGCAGTTAAAGAAAAAAAAAAAAGTGTCCAGGTCCTGGTTGGTACATAAATATTAGGATTTTTTTTCTCCAAAACAAATGGAATCCTAATGTTGGAGAGGATGTGTGTTTATAAGAGATGGCACTGGTCTGATAACCAGTATGGCTATCTAAGATTTATACCAGCCTAAAGTGGTCGGATTCGGAATTTTGTAAGCAACATCGTAGATTGCAATTGGATTTGAAAAGTTCAAATAAAGAGAGAGGATAAAGGGAATTGTTTTTTTTTTTTTGTTTTTTTTTACATTTTACTATATTTAATAAAATTAAACTTAATATGTGACTGACAATATAATTGTAAGTTTAATTGGAAAATATTTTCAGTTAAAGATTTTTTTTTTGTTTTTAGAAAAACCGACATTGATCCAAATCTTGTTAAGTGTTAAATTGACTTAAAGTAAAGAGAATCTTTTTTTCCTCTTCTTTTTTTTCTGTTCACGAGCTCAGATCCACAATACAGTCATTTTTTAATTTTTTACTGTTTAAGCCCATAAATCATCCTCCCACACACTTTAAACACACGCAGAAAACATTTGCAAGAATATAGTAATTATATTTTGATTAATACATTTCATTATTTCCACATAAAACTCCATAAAAACAGTTCCCTTTAAGTTTTTTGGTCTATCGTGCTATCCGCGAGAGAACGGGAAAATCAGCCAAACAAGTCATGTGGCGAATGCAATTCCACGCTAAACCAACCGGGGCGCGAGATTCGACCCGCGGTAAAGCTGGGGATTACTGTACATCATAAACCATGTAAAAGTTTTTGTTCCCCAGTTTCATTCAACACAATTAGGATTTACCCTAAACTGTGTCCTATATCCTATGCATGCTCACCACATGAGCCATTTACCATAATAACATTGTAGTGCTCTATATTCCATCTAGTAGAACCCAGAGTTTGGCAGTGAAGAAAAAAAAAATCCATACACATGCAAGATTGCATTATTGCACTGTGCTGTAATATTTATCAGCTCATCAATATTTTTTGATGAGGTTTCCTAGGTTGTCTTGTCTCGAAATATTCATAATTGTTTCATTAATAATGCATGCACCCATTTGCTGCATTATCTTTAGCTCTCGCGTGTGTGTGTGTGTGTGTGTGTGTGTGTGTGTGTGTGTTTTGCTCAGGCCACTCCATGCCCGAAAGAACCAAATAAAGAGATGATCAACGACGGTGCCTCTTGGACAATCATTAGCACAGATAAAGCAGAATACACCTTCTACGAGGGAATGGGTCCAGTTCACTCGTCTGTCACCCCTGTGCCTGTGGTTGAAAGCTTACAGGTACACAAACGCATTAGTGCAATAGAACTGATTCTTAGTTATCATTCATAAAGATAATGCAATCAAAAAATGTATTGTTGTTGTATAACATAAGGAGGGGAAAAAACCCTTCCCTGAAAAACGAATGCGCTCATTTGTAAGTCACATGTGGTGTAATTTATCCCGTCACACAGCGTGCCAGATTTCACCTCTCCGCAACCGCCATTAACTGTGCAGATCTGTCAGAGCTCTTCACCGAAATTAATCGGCTGCAGCAGGCAGAAATTACACGTAGCCACGCTTGATGAGGCAGCCATTTTATTTTATTTTTACGTAAACTAATGGACTGTGTGTGTGTGTTTGTGGATTTGCCTGCATACAGTTGAACGGCGGAGGAGACGTAGCGATGCTGGAGCTAACAGGGCAGAACTTTGCTCCAAACCTGCGTGTGTGGTTTGGGGAAGTGGAAGCCGAGACTATGTACAGGTAGGGTTTTCAATATGTTTATGTTATTGTTATTATTATTATTAGTAGTAGTAGTATTTGATTGATTGATTGAACTGAAAAGTTCATTTCATACACAAGTGCACACACACACAGATTGTAAATGCCGCCTGAACTGTTTAGAGCAGATAAAGCTTTTAAAATGTCTGTTCAGGTGAAAGTAAAATATCAAGAAGGTTGTTTGTTATGTTAAGTGCTTTCACTGAAATGATGAGCCATCCTGGTGTTTTACTTTCATTATCAGCGCTGGAATTATTGGGATCTAAGGTTTTAAGAAAGAAGATGAAAGGCTATATAAATAAAGCAAAAGGCTTTTGAAAGAGTGTGTAAATGCAACAGTTTGAATCCTGACATGGCCACAAAAGTGAATTCCTAGGGATGGTTATGACTACTGTATGTCAGTTATATAATCACTAACCAGTCATATGAATCATATTGTTTCATATAATGAACTAATGTTTTTTTTTTTTTTTTGCCACATATATATACAGTGTGTGTGTGTGTGTGTGTGTGTGTGTGTGTGTGTGTGTATATGTATATATATATATGTATGTGTGTATGTATGTGTATATATATATATATATATGTATGTGCACCAATGTAAACCATATCTTCATTGAGCAGGAGAATACCTGAACCTGTCATGACACAGAAGACAAGAACATCTGACCATAGCAATGATGCATTTAAGAAAAATGTCTTTAATCCCCCATGCAACCACCTTCACCCACCCACATCTACACACACACATGGTTTTATAGACCATGGTCTCCTAGTTTAAGTGAATGGAACATGAAACGCTACCGCTGCCTGAGAAATCTTATACGATTTAGTGACTCCAAGTTTGCAGAAACAGTTTGGGAAAGAACCGTGGATGGAATTCTGGTGTCCCAATACTTTTGTCTATACCAGGGGTGTCCTGTCTTTTCCACAAATGGCCGGTTGTGGGTGCAGGTTTTCATTCCAACCAATCAAGAGCCACACCTGATAGCCATTGAAAAGATGACAATCCTTAGATTTAAACAGGTACAATTTCTTGCTTGTGGAAAAGACTGGACACCCCCGTTCTATACAGCGTACATCAAGTCATGAAGTCACTAATGCTGTTCCTCTGAAAACACTTGTGCATTCAGTGTGTAATATATTACTCACGGTAACTCCTGTTTGTGTTGCAGGTGTGGAGAAAGCATGCTGTGTGTTGTACCGGACATTTCAGCATTCCGTGAGGGTTGGCGGTGGGTGAGACAGCCGGTGCAGGTTCCTGTAACACTGGTGCGGAACGACGGCATCATCTACTCCACCACACTGATGTTCACGTACACTCCGGAGCCGGGCCCGAGGCCTCACTGCAGCGCGGCCGGGGCCATCCTGCGCTCGGCTAATAACACCTCCAACACTGACACACCAAATTCAGTCACGGCAAACTCCTCCAATGCCACAGCCGCCGTGGTCTCGTAACACACGTGGTGTTACCAAACAAGAACTTAGTACGCGGTTGGAAAAAAAAAAACAGAAAAAAAAACTCCAGGTACATTTCAACAAAGTGCTGCATATAGAGTTAAAAAAAAACGATTTCAATAACAATTTTATTTAGGCACCATCAACACAAAAGTCGAGGAATACGGCGAAAGAAAAGAAAAGAGGGGAAAATGAGGAGGTAAAGGAGGTGCTGAGATGTTTGCTCTTGGTGATGGACGTGGCCGTGAGAACACCTGAACCTGTCAAGATACAGAAGAAGAGAACATCAGACAATAGCAATGATGCATTTAAGCAAAAAGTCTCTACTCCACCTTTATTTAAGCCCCACCCCCCCAAAAAAAAAAAATCACACACACCCAATTTGTGCTTGTGTGAAAGAGTGAAATCTCCTGTGGCTCGATCTGGACGTTATGAGACGAGGGTCAGGTTCATTTGTAAATGAAACGTAGTTTTTATGGACCAAGGTTATTGTATAAGCTTTAGTAAAGGTACATTTTTCCTCCATACTTTTTTTTTTTTTTTTTTTTTTTTGTATCTAAACAGTAGTACGCTTTTGTTACCAAATAGTTTCTTTTCCGACTTTTTACACTTTTTCAGTCATTAGGGATGTGGGCATAGCAGGGCGCTGTGGCCCTCTCTTGATTTTGTGTATAGCTTTTTTTTTTTTAAATCTATATACGTATAGATTTCTTTATACGTATTTCCTTTTTTTTCCACATTTGCTCAGACTTCATTTTTTGATACTTCTCAATTTTTGATATGGGACTTTCTTTTCTGTTGTTTTTTTTTTACTTTGAAGTTGTTTTGCTTTTGGGAAGAAAGTCAGAGGGTCTATTTTTTATTATTGATTTTTACAAATTCTCTGAAAAGAACAAAAAAGCTTTAAGCAACGCCTCTGCCTTGTCTGCAATATGATGTGTATATGCTTCCTTTAAGGATTTTATATTAGTGTGTTTAGGTATCGCAGGAGGTGCAGTGACCTCCCTCTTCCTTCTGTTCAAACCAGTGAAACCAGAACGCACCGTTCGCAACACAGAGGCGTGGGACGTGCGCGGCCGCTGAACCGTAGCCATTCAGTACTGAGCGTTTCAAGCGCGCACGCGGTGCACGATGTCCCGAAGCAGCCTGCTGCGTTCGTGTGCTGTTACTATCAAAGTGTCATAAGTCTGGATGGACAGATTTTCTTTCGCTTTGTGCTCTGAAATCATGCTGTCTCCTACAAAAAAAACTAAAATAGTTTTTTTTGTTTTGGTTTTTTTACATTTCTTTGTCTTCCTAAATTTGCTATAAAAATTTAAATTTTTTTGGTTACAAAAAGACTGGATTATTCGAATAAATAATATTCTTCCATTAGACGTGGCCTTACTGTAACAACACATTTGGTTCAAGTGCAGTTCACACCTTAAGATCGTGGCCTGTGACTGTAACCTCTTGAACTCAGCCTTGTGTTGTTGTTGTTTTGTTTTGTTTTGTTTTCCCCCAAAATCTTTTTTTCTCGATAGTCAATAATAAGGCTGTTTAAAGTTCAGACTGGTCAAAAAAAACATTTAGATGCTCTCACATTACCCAAAGATGTTGCGATACGTAGTCGTTTCGGTGTGTGGACATTTTTTTGAAGAGTGTGTTGGCAGCCGTGGCCTCTCGTACACCAAAAGTAGAGCTTTACTTCCGTCACTTCTTGATTTGTTCCTCGTGGCCTTGCTAACACACTAATGTATATGAAGATGATTAATGCCAGCTAGGAGAAACTAACCAATCAGCCTGCTGTAGTAGTTTTTGTACAGTAGATTAACTTATGAGGAGCATCACTCTGCTTCCGTTTTTTGCTAAACCCGTTTGTATTTTCATTACGCCTGCATCTCCGGCTCGTAGCCTAGCAACTGTGGTATCTGTTTTCCGAGCGGTT